>JAZDUA010000861.1:360000-428363 GCA_038098605.1 Gryllus longicercus
TTGGCAAGCCCATTCAATCTGTTAATGAGACGTTCATGCGCCCTAATAATAGGATTGTAGGTTTTCGGATTTCCGCCAGTGAATACGCCTCGACCGATGGCTACCCCGGGACGAAAGCGCTCCCGGCCGGAGGAATGGCCCGCGGGAGCGGAAAGCTGCGCTCCGCAGCTCCGATGACAAAGGAGGACAAACGGGGCCAAAACGGACCGGGGACTAGAGATAATGGCCGCCGCCTGGTGCCGATGGCGTGCGGGGGTGGGGGGTGGGGGCTGCGGCGAGGGCGGGCGCCGGGCCGGCGCGGGGCGCGATCCCGCAGTCATCTGAGCCCAGCATCGGACGCCGCGCCGCGCTGCGCCGCGTCAGCGTGCGTGCGTGGGGGGGGGGGGGGGGGGGCGCTGCGGTTGAGGTGGCTGGCGTTCCCACGCAGGCTGCCTTACGGCCGGCGGCGGCCGACAGCTCCGCCCCCCCCCCCCCGCCCACCGATGCTCACCCCGCCGCGGCGCTGCAGCACCTTAGCCGCCCGGCGCACTGCGGCCGATTAGAAGCGGCGGGGGATCGGGAACGCGAGTCCACAGTGCTACGCGCTGTAACGGTTCCTATAAGTAAACATTTAATGTTCGACTTAGCATTTATTGTTTTGGGATCTGCTACATAGAACATTAGTCTTGTAAGTGTAGCGCATGTGTTATCCCTACTGTATGTGTATCTCATATGCTTTTCTCACGCTGATACGTGAGATCCTCGCCGAACGACACTTGCCGAGTTTTCCCCTCCAGATATCTCCTAAAACCTGGCACCACCGAAGCTGGGACAAGCTCCCGACGAGTGTGGGGGTTTAAGGGCAAAGGAAGAGACATGGGTGAGGAAGGAAAAATTCTAAGCTGTCCATGTTCCTTAGCTCTGCTACGAAAGTGCTCTGGCATTCGCCTGATAATGAACTAAGCCACGAAAACTTCAGGTTAGAGCAGCTGGTCGCTAGAATTTTCTGCCTGGACAGTGACCGAATTAGACATCGTGGCTGTGTCATAAATCCGCCACCGCCGGGTTTAAGTGTTTTACTTCAATAATCAATCTAATCAGAAAATTCAATGCCTTCAGAATTGTTGAGAAATTGTAAATGTTACCGTTCGCAGAAAATCAAGTTTTCGTAATTGCAAATAACATTATTGAATAACTGAATTATGATAATTTTGTAAATTAATGTTATACCTGAAAGCGATTACACGTAAAACCGAATTCAGCGTTCAAAATTGCAGCATTTCTGAGGAGAATTATTATCGCAAAATGTAGGGAAATATAAACTACGTAACAATCACTTCATTTCACGATTCTGCTTATTCAAGTCAGTTGCCAATTTCATCAGAAACCATTTAGTAATCGATTTTTCCAAAACCTGGGAGTTTTGTTGGCGTGGGCATCTTATTCTAAAGCTCTCTAATATGACATTTATCTTGTATCTCGAAAGTGTCCATCGTACTCCTAGTTGTACATTATCGTGAATTAATGTAGGCATATTCGAAAAGTCAACACTAATAATCATGAAGCATCTTGTTAACAAATGTTTAAGTCAATATGCACAGTTTTACGTAAATAACAATTTATAAACATTAACCTTTATTCTACCTGTATAGTTGAATACGGTATTGGGAAGAGACAACGACATGCCATTAGCATAGATAGGAGGATACCCTTCAGTAAGAAGATTAACATATTCACGTCGTGTGAGTAACATCCTAAGCAAGACGTCACCAGATCAAGAAGAAACAGGACGCAGGCAAAGCAGCTTACTCACTTCCTGTTGTTCATGTCACTTCAGTTATGATTGCAGACACAATCTCGCACTGCCTGCGTTGGAAAGCGGCATTGAGAACATCGTACATGTTTGAGTGGTACTAATTGAATATTTTGGTTAATGTTCAGATTTGTCGTGTCGCGCACTCTTTAATAGACGAAATAATTACTATCACACAGAAACCCAGCCACGCCAAATGATTTGGACGATCTCCAATTGGCTCGGAGCCTCCACGTCCTGTCATTTCTCATAAAATGCTGTCAAAAAGTCAAATTACTTTTCTTTACTGAAAAAATCTAAATCTAAATTATAACTAGCTGTAGTACCCTTCCACTCGCGAAAAAATAAATGGAATCATTCATATACTAAAAAAAGTAGATTTATTTCTTAGCTTTCCCGTATCCACTCCTTGAGGTTTCAGCAGAGTTTTCTGTTCCTACTTAAATTATCTAAATTACTTTCTTTCCAATGCAAGAAGTATGCATGTTTAGAAAAAATCACTGCTGCTATCACTTCAAGTCATGGCATACTTATGAAACATTATTACTTGCCAACAAAAGTGATGCAGACATTTGTTGGCTATTACACTCTTGCCATCCTACGTAAGAAGAGAAAATAGTTATTGTACAACAAAAAACGGCGATTTCTGCATAAAAAATTATTGTCGTGCCCTGGTAATAAAGGAGATAAATACGGTTCCTACTTGTAGTAAATTACTTACTTTAACACGTTATGTTGTCATAATCAAAGTTTTGTGAGTCCTTTGCACATAAAAATCAATTGATGGCAAAACATCTGCCTGACTGACCGTCTAGCGTCAACGCTAAACCGCGTCTAAACAGTTCAGACGATTTTCTCCAAAATTGATATCCTCTGATATACCTGGAGGAACTCAAGTTCGTACGAGTTTGAAACGGATATTTTGATGTTTGAGGTTACTATACATGAAGCCTCCACATTTTCTATTTTTTCTAAAAAATAGCTACAATGTTCTTAATTAAAGTTCAAAATGTTTTTCGGAGACTTCCTACAACTACAGAATTGATGATAAGTTCTTCTTCTTAATAAATTTCGTTGTTCAAAAACATATCTTGAAATAAGTGCAGGTACAATTTTTCAAAAATACGAGTGGGTTTCACGTAATTTCTGCTTGAATAATTTAAATGTTGAGAAATTGCTTCTTTTTATTTATAAAAATGCCCCAAATTGTTTCTTTAATTTGTTCTCGGATTCAGTGAAAGACGTTTAAAAGGGGCATAGCTCTCATTTTTGTTGAATTCTCTAAATTTTCGAAAATTGCAGAAGTTTGAAATAATGCGAGAATGTGTGTGCACCAAAGTTATAGCACTATTAGTGAAAATGTTGAAGCACTATTAGATTCTTACTGACTTTATTTCATTTTTTGTTGTTTGTTTTGCTGTCAAATTGCATGATACAAAGTTAATTATATTATTTGAAAATAAACATGCAACACTGTTTACGTAGGCTTGTATTATTTAACGAAACGAGAGGAAAAAGAGGGGTACAATCACGAGTGGTAAGTTGAAGAAAACAAGCGACGATAGGAGTTAGTTTTCTTATTTACCACAAGTGCAATTCTATACATTCATCCATGAGTTACGTTCAATACTTTTTTCGTTTTCATTTAAGAATAATTTAAATGATGAGAAATTGAAGCACATCTTTACTATTCAAAACACACTCGATGAAGTCGGATTGCTTCTGAAAGAGATCTAATTTAGTGGGCATTGCATTGTGTACCTATGATCAGCGTAGTAACTTTGAGGATAAAGACATTTTTGCAAATGGAAGATATTGAACATATTCCGGATGAAATATTACAAGCTGACAGTCATAAAAAAACTTCATACGGAAAGTAAAGACAGGTATGAGACAGAATGCAACATGTTTAAATGTTGGAAAGTTAAGAAGAAAAAGAAGAAGAAGAAGAAGAAAAAGAAGAAGAAAAAGAAGAAGAAGAAGAAGAAAAAGAAGAAGAAGAAAAAGAAGAAGAAGAAGAAGAAGAAGAAGAAGAAGAAGAAGAAGAAGAAGAAGAAAAAGAAGACGAAGAAGAAAGAATCACTTCTGATCCTGAAGTTTTGTTGGCATACGTTTTCAGAAAGAGTAAATACAACAGACGTTTATGTTTATTTGTAACATGATAAAATCAATTTTTTTCATGTGAAACATTAATTTACTCACGTTAAATATTTTATGTTGTTCCATTAGTCAGCTTCTATCAAACCAACGTTTACTTCACCAATTCTGTTTTATTGATTCATTGTTTATACTATGTAGTTTTTGTAGGTACGTAATCTGTGTTGTACATTTTTGTTCATGTTTCATGGTCGACTGGCAATACCTTCGCCGCGTCTGTGTTATAGTGACTTAAAGGACTTTGATCCTTTTCTGAATTCTGATAAGTAGTCGTGGAATTTTAATTGCACGCGTGCAATTAATATAGTAATATTCAACGATTTTTCTGGGAATTAATGGGTATATTAACTTCACTAAACGAAAAAGGTTTTAAAGGCACCTCTTGCAGGTTGCAGTTATTGATTTTTCTCTTTCGTTTCAGTATCAGTTACGTATATAAAATGCTGTCAGGCATATGGGGTAATCTGATAGTTAATATTAATCGCCGACCCATATTGCCAGTAATAATTGAGAATGGGGTCACAGAACCTTCTGTTGGCATGGGCAAACGGAGGGGGCATTCGAAACCCGCTATGCTGAAGATGAGAGTAAGAAAACAAACACTAATTAAACGTGCGCTCTGATTCATTCTGTCGTTTCCCGTATTAAATCATGAATCATTTCCAATACAGCCGATCGTAATCATGCCATTATTTTCGACTTTAAATATTTTTGTACGTAGCTACAGAGGAAGTCTTGGAAATGGTGATTTAATGTCTCTCTGAAGAAGAATGCAGAAAACGAACACTTCAAAATACAAGTTAGAATATTTTGCGAAATGAATGAACATGTTCCTAAAGAATTTCGGAGACCTACGATTCCATCCATTGCTTGCACAACATATGTAACAGAAAATCTTAGCCGTTGAGGAACTAACGGATGTGCAGACATGACCTTCCTGTGTCCTGTGTTTTAAGATACCGATTGGCGCTGTGTGTGTCAAGGCTGCGGTCGGAAGGGGAAGTGGGCCGGCGCTGCGATCGAGAGACAAGGCCTGCGCGGCTGCAGCGGAAGTAGGGCGATCGCCATATTTAAAAGATTGGCTCTGATGTTCCACATAGCGTTGCGTCTCAATTTAGACTTGCAATGTCGACACACGTCCATTCCCGTTTCTTTAAGCTTAAGATCATATCTCAAGGCCATGAAGCCCTTTTCAGGAATCGCGATTATCTCGTTTGAATCTATTCCATATCGTCTTTTGCATCTGCACTGAACACTGAATATCAATAGTTCGTGTGCTTGCAGTTCAAGGTGTACAGTGCATGTATTATATTGCATTAATTTTATCGAAACAAGAAATTCGTAAGTTTAAAATTATGTGGGATTTTTACCCAACAAAGTACCTTTATTGTTTCAGAGGCCTGAAATCTACATCCCAATATTTAAAATTCAAATTTTATTTGCCTTTACTGCCACGCTAAAAAATAATAAGAAATATTAATTCAACATCACTGTGTGAAAAAGGTTTTACAGAAAACATGCACAACCTCAACAACACTTTTAAAATTGAAGATGTAAAGAGTGTCGCTCACTCTGCCCTCGTTGAAACCTCTTTTCAACTGATGCAGAAGCAGAAGAATCGACAACAACATGACATTATGAATGAAAATTGGATTAGCGTGAAAGAACGAATATAATACTCAGTGCACGCCTTTCTACACATATTTCTTTCTTTGGAAAGTTTAGAACTGTAAATAATAAGACCTGGGTGAAATCTACCTTTTTTAGTCGCATGCATCGGGCAGATATTTCATTACAAACCACTTCAGCAAAGGCGTCACGAGCGCCAAATTATTGGGAGGGTGTTATAATTCAACAGACAGGTAACAGTCCGCCCCAATATACTCTCTTTATATGGCAAAAACATTAAAGGCATTCTCAATATTTTTCTACATTATAACAAATTGTATTTCAAAAACACTATCAATCCCTTATTTCCCTTTTTTAAGCTAAAAGTTTGGGGAATTGTTACGCGATGTTTGGGGAAGAGTCTCTCCATACCATACGGCAACCCTGGGAATGGTTGAACATAAAATCAATCGTATTTATTAATCATATTAAAATTATCAAAGTTAATTTCATTCTCCTTGTAGCATATTTATTAATTTACTAGAAAAATATGTCTAGTATATATAAAAAAATTAAAGAAGTTATATATGTAATTGCCTCTTGTGATTTAGGCTACGTACGCCTATAGTAGTATAAAAACAGTCTATTTTTCGATTAAACGTCTGAATTTAAACAGATAACTGGTCGTCTATTTCGCATCTTATAATCTGAATCGGGAAATTCTTCGATGAAATCCGGCAGAACCTTGAACGAACCCACAGCTGCGCTCTCCGTTTCCTTACAGACTTGAGACTCTTCGGAACGAACCTTCACATTCACTAAAGGCGGGGATAGGTTGTTGGGGACTTGTTTCGACAATTATCAAAAACCAACCAAGTTCTAGACGTATATTTTTCAATTTGACGTTTAGAACTTTGACGTTGATGAACTAAAACTTCTTATATTTGAGTAAAAGTATTTTCAGCGAAGTCTTAAGCAAATTTAAATAGACATTCAATTAAAAGTGAGTAATGTCATGTTCGCTACATTACAACTCAGACAAATACGAGGTAATGGTGTTTAACTGGCATAGTGATTCTGACATAAAAGCAAACAAAGATGACAGCGCGATGTCCTAATAAAGAACAGTCAAAAGTGGGCTCGAGAACGAACAATACCGAAGGGAGCATTTTCATTCATTTTAGTGGCAATAAAACGGAGGAGTGAGAATACAGCAAGCAGACGTGATGACCGACTGCCCACGGCCGTATGTCCACGATTTATTAGCGAAACTGTTACGCAACCCCTTCGTTTCCGCGAGGCAAGAGCTCGCGCCCGTGGCGAGGTCACAATTCGAAGCGCAAACAAGTTTCCCTCGGAAAGAAACCAACGCACGTGCGGCGGAGACGGGTGCGCCCGCGCCCTCCCCGCCCCGCTCGTGGCACTGCGGCGCCTCTGGCCGGGGGGCCTCCACGCGAGCTGGTCGTTTAGGTCGAATTCGAGAGGCCGGCTGCACTGATCGGTTGTTTACCGTGGTTTCTCCCATCAACACCTGACGAATGCGGGAGCTGTACCCTAACAAACGGGCAACGGAGCGCACGTGATCTTTCCTTCCTCTTACACACGTCCTCCTCACATCTTACACTAACACGCACAGGGCGGGAGCTTAGAGCTTCTCCCGGCTAGGGCGGTGCCCCCGCTGGCAGGAGATACCTGGTTGAGGAGAACGACGCTAGTCGACGGTAGGTCGGCACAGGATCTCGCCATCCAGCGGGGCAAGGCCACCGCCACCTCCCGAGGGAAAAGGGCATGCACTACACTTACGGGACGAACGACCACAGTAGTTGACGCGCCCGGAATCACTACCAACGAACCAGCCAATTCACGCTCAGCCCACAGGATATATTTAGCCCCATTCGCAGACATTGAGGCCGCGCACACGCGTTTCTATCAAATCTGTTGGGTTGTATCTTATCTCGCCAGACATTTCTTTAAGGAGACGCCTCTGCTTCAAGCTCGCGCCTTCTCATCCACGATTTTCTCCTCCCCGCCTGACGCCCCCGGACGGGCTTGTCAGCTCACCTGCTGATACTTCCGGCGACCCTGGGTCCAGACTAACGTCTACTCCAACTAACCCTAAAGCAAGTCGCCCACTCGCGCCTCCATCCGCTTTTGGGCGTTTGCCCATTGCTGCACCCATTCATCATCTCGCTCTCTTCTTTGTCATACACCAACTTCTTTCCTTTCCTCTCTTCAGACTTCTTTCGCGCTCTTCCACCTCCTAGGATTCTCGCTCTCTGCTCTTTCATTTTTCGCCATCTCCGCTGCCCGATCCGCGCTTCCCCTCCTTCGCCCGCGCCCGCTCACGCATGGGCGAGCACAGAGCGAGGGGCGGGGCACGGCGTGTCGCGGACGGCCATCCGCAGCGCTGGTGGTTTGGGGGTCATGACCCCGGGGCCCCTCCCCCTCCGTCCCGGGAGCTCGGCCGCCTGCGGTCGGAACCGAAGACGGCGGCGGCGGCGGCGGCGGCGACGGGCGCGGCCGATGTCACCGGCATTCCAGCCGCCGCCCGCTCCCGCGCCCCGCGCCCCGCGCCGCCCCGCTCCCGCGGCGCGCGGGGGCCGCGGCCTTGGCGCCCGGGCGTGGGCAGCGGCACGCGCCGCCGCCGCCGCCGCCGCCGCAGACGCGCAACGGGGAGACTCATACAAATAAGACGCGCGCCCTGCGTACATCCACATGCTAATCTTCATACTTGCATTCAGGAACTGACCGCACGTCTCGGGCAAGTTAATCAAACGCGAAAATTCGAAATTCAGCCCGCTAGTCGACGACTGTCTCAAGTGAAAGCTCATGGCCTCAACTGAAGCTACCGCAGTGCCTCTGACCGGGGCATCTTAGGGTTTGCGCCCCGACGGTGCCAGGATTTTCGACATATGGCTCGGTCGAATTCAGTCGCTCTCTTGAGAATTCTAGCGGACGGCTGCTCTAGTCGGTAGTTTTCGTGGATTCACCGATCAACACCGGGCGAATGCAGCACCCTAACAAACGAGCCACGGACCTCGCGCGATCGTTTCTTCCTCACCTCTTACTATTCCTACTCTCACTATTCCCTGTCCTATCCTCACCTCTTTCTACACACACACACACACACACACACACACACACACTTCTATGCACTACACTCCCACACATCGGGAGACCAGTCGGGAACGTAGAGCTTGGAGCGTCCCCCCCCCCTGGCGGGAGATACCTTGTTGAGGAAAACCTCGCGACGGGTAGATCGGCACCACATCTCACTATGCGGCGGGGAAGATCACCGCCACATCTAGTGATAAAACATGCACTACACTTACGAGATATGAACGTAGCAGTTTACCCGGAAATCAATCGCAAGCCGCACTGTTCCTTTTTCCAATTTTGCTTCGAAGCAAACCGCTCAACAACTGATCAGTGAACTGAACAAATTTGACTTTTCATTTCAATCTGATTTTCACTTACTTACAATTTTCCTAGATGTCGCCCAGGCGTGTGATCAAGTGTTACACGATGGATTAAAATTCAAATTAAGGAAAATTGGAAGACCAATAAATCTATATAATATTATATCAAGTTTTAATTGAATCGCACATTCTCTGTACGTCTTAACTCCTTCATTTCTTCACCTCGAGCTGTTCTTATTACTGTTCTTCAAGGATCCTCACTATCTTCTTTCTTACTTAATTTGTACGTCGCAGATATTCCAACCAGTAATGAAGTTACCACAGCTCTCTCTGCAGCGGATTCTTGCATTTTTATGCAAACCGAGACTTAAGCCCAACATGTCGAATAATGCAATGTCACCTACAAGCGTAAACAATTGATCTAAATTATGTAAAATCAAAACGAATTCCAATGAATCAATAGCTTAAGTATTTACTTTGAGGCAACTGTCCTTTCTCGCCCTTTATTTCCGGACTCTCCTATCATTCCTTGATCTCCACCAAATTCATCTTTTCGTCATCTCGAGGTTCTCAAGGACACAAGATCGAATTAGCACAGGCATATCTCATCCAACGTAAATGAAGCCAATGGACGATTAGCTATTTCACGTCTGATTCTCAACCCTAACTCCTCTTTCAAATGCATTCCTCTTTAACTAGATGTAAATCTGTTCTTCGCCTGATAATAATTTACGCTTGCCCTGTATGGATTTCAGTTGCCCCAATTGCATTCAATGTATTACAAATCTTCCAAAAGAAAACCGTAAGAATAATGCTCCCTGGTTTGTCCCTCCACAAAGACCTTGCAATACAACCAATTTCTTTCTTCATTGCGAAACTGGCACACAACTTCTACAATAATTTAAATCACGAACAAGTGGCAGACCCTTACACAATAGGACCTGATCAACCCCCTCTCCCGCCTGTGTTTGAAAGGTTCAAACATGTGTCACGCAGAATCACAAAAGCAAGTTTCTTCAATTGTACCAAAATGTTACTAATTTACCTTCAAATTGAAAATTATTTTCATGAGAAAAAAGTTAATGTGTAATTTAATTAGAAGTGAACAAAATTGCAAACAACTTGATATTTAGATTTATTTTCTTATTCACTATCATTACTTTTGAGTTCCGGGTTTCCACAAATAAATGGGTTGGTAAGCTATATACCTTCATTAATTCTATGAATTAAAAGTGTAGTTTTCCTTATGACATCCTTGATCCCGAATTATTCAAGTAGTACTGACAAAAAGTTAAACCTTCCCATAAACTACACATGTCAGACACACCATCACTGAAATATCACTTTTTGAGCTCCATGGTTTATACGTAACGAATATAAATAATTAATTATTTCAATTATGCTGAGTTTGCAAACGTACAAGTAGTAAAGGTAACTCGTATGAATCTCGTAAAAGTGAACCGATGTCTTTCCAATAATCATTATTTGTACTAATTTCTAAGCTTCGTAAAATAAAACAATAACATAAACGAACTCCCAAAACCCTTCACATATATTTGGTATTAACTCAACACCAGCGCAATGATTTAATTTCAGCACTCATAAAGATAATCGTGGGAACACAAAAACGACAGTATCATTAATGCGTTCACCACAAACATTTTAAAATTCAGTATGTACTGTAGGTCGAATATACATGCAAACCTGTTGACCTGTCAAAATCATTCAAATAAAAAGATCTTAAACTGGAAACACGTAGAAACTTTTCAGACCCATCATTTAATATTTAAAGCATAGTATTCCTTAGATGAGAAGACTGATCTAAATAGGAAATTAATTATTTAAAAAGTAGGCTTTTAGTCTATTAGAGAGTTTCAAATACTTCGAATCTTATCTGAGTTGCCCATATTTTAAGTATCTCTTTAGTGTTGAAAGTGGAATTAGAAATTATTTGACTGTATCTGCGAGATGTATTTTGATGGAAAGTGACATAGCTTTCGTTCTCTAAAGCCGAGAAACGCATTTGCAGCCCCCCTAAAATGAACAGATCTTTTTCTTGAGTAGAAAGTTCATTTTCAAGCCCTAACGGTCTAAAGGATTAAGGTAACAAACGCATTTAACAATTCAAGAAGGTCCATCGTGAAAGACAAGAAAACATCTCTTCGTTCTTAGGAACATTTATGTATTTTTTACATTTACCCCATTACCATTATATTTACACATAATTCTAGTTTTGGGGTAATGTAGCAAGTCAGTCTTCACTTATAAGGCACATAAATATGATTACGTTTGTTGAGCTTTCTGAAGATGACTAACTCAATGTTGCAAGCCACAAGACCCTCATCTACACTTTCTGCCAATAGATCGTAGGTGCTTCATACTCTTCCATGAGATCATACGCTCCAGTCCAGAACAGGGACTACTGTTCCTGAATTGATTTACGGCTTCTTATCTGCGTCAGCTTTTTATTACGACTCTATCCGTCTGTTTCTTATCTGCAGAGCCGGAAACAAGGAAGCAACATCTACCATGCATTCGAGCGTAACACAACAGTATCGTCATGTGTCATAAAAATTAAGTTTCTTCACCTTCTTTGAGGCAATCAATCGTCGTAAATCTATCGGTAAACCATAATAGAGATCTCCAATAACTTCAGAGAAGTAGGCTACTCTTACTAGTATTTGCAAAATAATGGCACTTCATAAACGACCAGGAAACAATCAATAAACGGAGTGATAATTCTAATATTTACAAACATTTTTCAGAACACATGCGATCAGTAAAATATATATTGAAAAAAAATTATTTAATAAATGTCAATTTTATGAAATTACAACAAATATTTTTTTAAACTGGGAAATTCAGGCCTTCATCATGGTAGAGGAGTCGTCTTCAGCTTTTCCAGATCTGCCCTCTTAACACCGTGTCCTCACTTATTGTGATTTTTTACATTGCCTATCATAGTGTATTTTGAAGTGTAAGAAATAACACATTGAAACGATCCACTAGAAAGTTGATAAATAGATTGGTTTGTAAAGGTAGGCAAAATGAAAAGCAAACAAAACCGTTAATAAAAAGGTTCCTAAATTATTTACTTTGCCATTACAAAATTTTATTTTAGGATTTTTGAACGTTGCATAGCACCTGTTTTTGGGCTGGGCCAAGTAACATCCCTCTCAGTATTTTGATAATTGTTAAACTTATGCATGTTACATGTATAAGTTAACACCTTGCTTTTCTCAAGAATATAGGATTGATTGTTACTGAATCCGGCCGCGTCAACTACCAGGGTCATTAGTCCCGTAAGTCTAGTGCGTCTTTTGCTCGGGAGGTGGCGGTGGTCATCCCCCAATGGATCAGACGCCGACCTTTCGTCGGCTAGCGTTTTTTCCAACTAGGTATCTCCCAGCAGCGGTGCACCGCCCCAGCCGGGGAAAACTCTTAAGCACCCGATCATGTGTGCTAGTGACTAGGCCTATCTCTCCCAGCATGTGTGCTAGTGTAGTGCGTATTAGTATAAGTGTGTGTAAGGGGAGAGGATAGGACAAGGAAGAGCAGGAAAGATCACGAGCGGCCCGTGGCCAGCTTGTTAGCCCTGCTCCGGCATTCACCCGGTGTTGATCGTAGAAACCACGGAAAACTACAACGAAATTCTGCCACCGTCGGGACTGGAATCTAGGGTATCTCAGTCAGGGGGAGTGCAGTGACATCAGTTGATTCCCAGAGCCATATCTCCCGGTAATATAGAATGTATAGAGAGAACATTCGTAAAAAATGTTTTTTATCTCTATCTAAAGTGTTTTCTTAATTTAGAAAATGGAATTTTAATATTCTTACAAATAAAAATTAATCGGATCGTTCAGAATAGGACGCATACTTAGTCAGTATCCAATTTATTTTATTTCTACTGTTACGGTTACTAATTCAATGATAAGTTATTTTAAAATTAATTTTTATATAATCATACAAAAGATGATTAATTGATATAATTTCTGAAATTGTTTCGAGCAGTAAGGTATTCATATTTGTTTGATGTATCCAGAACTAAAAGTAATATTTACTCACTGCTGAAAAAAGAATGTTGAGAGAATGATGCCGTTGAATTTTCAATATATTCTGGCCTCCTAAGCACATGCAGCGTGCATACCAGCAAGCACGCAGGGGCTTGCTATTTCATGCCTTCATCTTAGAAAAGGATGTTATCCCGCGCTTCCTTTGCCAGTGCGTTCCGCCTATTTGAGGTGTGTTTTGAAAACGCGCAGCTCCACACGCAACAGCACCAAAAGAATCGAGGAAGACAAATTCAGCCAGCCGCTTCCCGGCGCGACGGCGTCCTCGATTTCCATTCAACAGGCATTTCTGCTGCGTGTGCAGTTGTATAGAGTTGTAGTTGGATGGAAATTGTATGGAAATTGGATGGCGTGACGCAGGCGAAGCCATCGCGGGTCGCGCACGCCTCGCCGGCGGAGAGCGGGCCCGCCCCTCGCCCCGCCCCTCGCACGTGCTCCTCGCCTCAACCGCCCTCCAGTCCACCTACGCTCCCTCCGCCCTTGTGCTTCTACCCCCGCTTTCCGATAGCTCGCCTTATTCTTCACCTGTCACCTTCCGTACGCCTTCTTCACTTTACAGTATTTTAACGATCTCTAATTTCCTTCTCTGGCAAGGGCAGTCCGCTCTTCTTCTTCTTCTTTTTAATAATAATAAATAATAATAATAATAATAATAATAATAATAATAATAATAATAATAATAATAGAGCATATCCATTCTTGGATTTTCCATATTCACTGTTCCATACTTATTCAAATTTAATCGATAGTCAACTTTCAGTTCGGGAAGCCCATGGAACCGATATCCTCTTTCAACTTGTTAATCCTTCCTCCCGAGCATACACCGTCTTTTCTTACGTCAGATATTTTACTATGTTCATACCGCCCGATACCTAAAGCCCCCCAGAAGCCCCCCCTTCAAGCTACTGAACCAATTGCGATCTTAACCACATCCATCTCACTGCCACTGATCTCTCTCCACATTGACACAGTTCTATCTACACATCCATCCCTCGCTCTCCCAATCACGTTTTTTCCACTCACCCTTTTTCACTTTTATCCCTGTCTCCAAAATACCTCATTCCTTCCCATATACTCTCCTACGTTGCTTGACTTCTTCTCTTTAAAATTTTATTAATGTTCCACTGAGACATTCGGGTACTCCATGCATTCTCTAAAACATTTCTAAAAATTTCTATATCTTTTCCGTTCCCATTAACAATTTCTGCTCATTTCTCAATCAATTTTAAAATCCCATCTCTCTCTCCATGCCTATCTCTCCCTCTCTATGACTCTCTCCCGCTCTATGTCTCTCTCTCCCTCCCGCTCTATGACTCTCTCCCTCTCTCCCGCTCTATGTCTCTCTCTCACTCTCCCTCGTTCGCAAACGAACTCATACACACACTACTCACAGATGGTCTTTTATTCTTCCCCCACAACCACCCTATTTCTATCACTTTGTTTTCGAATCTAATGCCTCCACTACTCCAATCCCTTCCTGCGCCTCCTCCCCCCCCCCCCTCGCCGTCTCCGATGGCAGCGCCGCGCCCTGCGGAGTAGCCGCGGCCGCAACCGCAACAGCGCACGTGGCCTGTCCCTGTCCCTGTCGCCGCCGACAGCTTCTCAACTCCGCTCAGCGGAAAGGATCGGCGCGGACGTGACTGTTGCTAAGAGCAGCCCGGCCTCTCCTACACGTTCCTCCGTGCGTTTGCGTAAGAATGTCGATGAAGTTGTCGATACGTGCAATTGATAGCAAACGATGCCAACGCGTGTTTCTTTAGCCTCTTTGCTCTTCTGCCTCGGAGAACACGAGAAGGGCGAATTTCTCACATATGAAGAAGGTTGTTTTGCGGTGACGCATGTGCTGGATAATTTTGATTGCATTCTTATGCAGAGAATGTAGCAACATGAAATGGCTCATTATGTTTCCTGTCATGTCGATTATCAAAGTATTGTAAAACTTGAGAATACTACATTCAGAAAGTAGTGTTGCATTATTCCATGATGGAACAATATGCAACAGCTATAAGCTTTCTGTTATATGTAAAGTAAGCGTCGAAGTCATTCTTTTTTCCTATTTAGAATGAAAAGAGATAAAATGGAACCCTGTTATCGGATACCCCTCCATTAACATATGTTTTCTATTTTTGGCTGCTCTATGAGAGCAGAGGCGCGATGTGTGTATTCACGACACACGTTCCAGTTCGTCCGCTGGAAACAGAAGATCTTTGAAATTCGAGTCGTTCTCCAAACCCTAGTGATCTAGCGCTGTGCAAAAGCAAAATTGCTGCTGAATAAAACCACACGAAACGATTTTCCAAATAGTACCGCCCACACTACTCAACAACCACAAATAAAATACCCTCGTGTAACATTACAATATATTAAATATTTAAACAAAAAACCGCACGCACAAATATTGTAATAACAAGACAGTTATGTTACTGCAATAACAGTACAGTTATGTAACTGTTATTACAGTACAGTAGAGTACTGTAATAATAGTATACTGTACAGTTTATTTATGCAGTACAACAACTATTTACACACCAAAAATATCAAAATAATTGCTATTCTATAACACAATACGTAAGTAATCTTTTTTAATAGTGGACAGCCTCTTGTTTGGAGCCTTGCTGTCGCCTGACTTCAGTTGTGTCATAAGAAATGACTTCCATCAAATACTTGCATTTCTCCGTCAAAATCGAAACTGCTTCTTGCTTTTCGATTTTCCCGAATTCGTAGGACCTCTCTCACATGGCCGGGCAGTGCATAGTTGTCTTTACGTTTCTGTGCACATTGGAAATTAGTGAAAGTTTTTGATAGTTTTTAAGCATTCCAAACGGAAGTAACAAATAAATTTAATGTATTCTGCATTAGAATCATTATTCTTTTGAAGTAGGAGAAAAGTAGGAACAGTGAGACATACAAATTGGAGTACAAATTAGACATTTGAAAAAGTAGAATATCTCCTCAAAACTTTTTTTGCAATACATAGCATTGGTATCTGACAACATTAACTGATTTAACATAGAATCAATTGTCGATGTATTGAAAATTGAAAATTAAATGTCTCACTGTACCCTTGAGAATATGATGGTAGAAACAGACTCGCTAGTGGGAACAATGAGATACGGTTATATACCCTAACGAACATCATTAAGAAGCAAAATCTATAACAAATGAAATATCTGAGTGTTGCCTTAATGTCTTTCCTTGTGTTGTGGGGTTTGGAAAAAGCATTTTTATCCTTTCCTTACCAATGAAAGAATTGTCAGGAACCACAAGCGTAACAAACCTCTTCTCTAGTTTCAAAGGTTTCCTATAAAATGCATCATATTCAAATGACTCATTTACACACAGAATTTTCCCCACATAATAATTTCCTTTGTCTTCAATTCCTCTAAAACAGAATCACTGTGTTCGATGATTGGTTGATTGTTAGTGATTCCGGGCGCGTCAACGGATAAGGGCATTAGTCCCGTAAGCGCAGTGCATGCTGCCCCCTCGCTGGGTGGCGAGATGCAGCGCCGACTTGCCGACTTCTAGAGGGCTTCTCCCGCCAACGGGCACCGCCCAGCTGAGATAAGCTCTAAAGTTCAGACCAGTCGCACGGCACGTGTGGTAATGTGGTGCGTGTTAGTGTAAGTGTGCGTATACGGGAAGAGGAAGGAAGCAATGCGCGAGGTCCGTGGCCCGTTTGTGCGGGTGCTCCTCCACTGCTCCGGCCTTCGCCTGGTGTTAATCGGAGAAACTACGGAAAACTACCGATCAGAGCAGCCGGCCGCTACAACAGGGCAGCGACTTCATTCGACCAGGCTGACAAGCTAGTGTTGAAAATCTCTCCACGGTCGGGACTCGAACCTCGAACCTCCCGGTCAGAGTCACAACACTGACATCAGCTGATGCGCTGAGCCACCTCTCCCGGTGTGATTAATGATCTCTCCGTGTTCTCGTCAACAAACAACTCATTTTTCTCAAAAACCGCTTCCAATTTTTGCTTCAATTTTCTCATATGTAATAACAAACGGTACAAAATATGGCCCTATCCCCATTTTCGGCAAACTCTCCGCATTTTCGAAAAATTGCGGAAAGTTAACATTTCAAAGCTTCAAAATGGAAGAGAGATATTTTTGCCTCAGACAAAGTCTGTTGCAATAAATCAGCTCTTGTTATGTACCATTTTTTGAAAGAGCGAGTTTTTTTTCGCGTAATTTACCCTTGAAATTTATGCATTTTCTGAAAATAAATATTTTCTCAAAAACCGCTCCAAATTTTCGTTTCAACTCTCTGAACTTCTGAAAATGCCAAATTTAGAAATAATGCGAGAAATGATTGCTGTTTTACTGTATATGTGTGTTTTACTATACCCTGTTTCTATGATTTAATAAATCTAGACATCCGGCTAAAGAAAAGATGAGATCAACAACTAACAAAGGCTTCAAAAATAGTCCTAGTACGCAATCAGAAATATCTACTTCCAATTGCCGTAAAGGAAGAACGAGACATTACTTCAATAGTTATCACTTTTACATCATAAAATGGCAGACAGTCTAGAAGAAATTCTCAAAAGCGCCAGTATTCAGATCCTGTCCTCGAATCTCTTGGGAACGATGAAAAGAGATCGTAAACTCGCGACAAGCAATGAATATTCATTCCATACCCATACACTCTCTTAAGAGCCTGTTTGAAATTTCCATGGTAAATTCCAATCCCTCGCGCTTGTAGCTTGCAAATGATATCTTAAGAAAAGACACTTGGTTTACATGAACATGTAACATGAACATAAACATACAACTTGAACATAAGGCAAAATAACAGCCTTGTTACGTCTCAATGGTGCAGTCAGCAGTTAGAAGTGTAAGAAAGCACTCCTGGCATCGCGATAATCTTCGTTACTGATTTCCAGTGCGGGCAGAAATTAAAAGAAATCTATGGAGTCTCCGGCCATATAAGAGGGGTCTTCGATAGACACCCATGAACTCAAGAAAAATCGAATAACAATAAAAGAAGTTCGATTTTGACTGAAAAATATAAATATTTGATTACGTTGTTTCCAATCTCTTATACAGTGCGCACTGACCAAATTGTCATGCGTCACAGCAGAGCCAAGGTCACGCGACAAGGAGGCTCTAAGGAAGAGGCCGCGCGCTATTAAAGTTTTATGTGATGCGTTATGTACAGTTACGTCATGACAATCTTTATATGTAAATAACGACTGTACTGCATATTCTTATTATAGAATTATATATACTTATTATAGAATTCGTGAAGATTATTTTTGTTAAACGTTTGAATTTATTTTATTTATTTTTCTTAACAAGTGTGCGTGCTATTGTGTGGCTTTTGAGCAGAATTTTTACTGCCGTAGACCACAAATTATTATTATTAAAAGAAGAAGAAGAAGTAAATCGCCATTCCTTCAATATCCTTCAATCTGGCTTTTCTTTTAGAAATTACAATTTCGTTTCAATAAAACATTGAGTATCTTTTAAGTACTTCCGAGTACTGCTTTTCCTCTTTTATTGAATTAATAATTCTGATGTTGGTGAATGGTGTTCTTGATTAAGAATTATTATTATAGTGACAGTTTAAGATATTTTATGAATTATGGGTATCTCCGAATGATTGATTTATCTCCGTGAATTCGTACGTTCCATTTCAATGAATTTGATTTTCTTGTTTCGTACACTCCAATAATAATTTTCAAACATTTTCACGAAAAAGAATTTCAAAAAACTATGAAATTATAATAATATTACCAGTGCGTCTTGTGAAAAGAAAATGTATAGAAATAATATTGTTAGTATGAACTTTGTAGGTCGTTGGTTCTTGGTTCCTTAACAAACAGCACCTAAAAACACATTTGTGTAAGGACTCATTAGCGTGAGAAAAATTATTTTGCCGTCGTAAAACGAAAATATTTTAACAGCACTTAAATTAATGAATCATAATTAATCTTCAGACTAACAAGAACATAATTATAAAGAGCCATTATTTGCACACAGATTTCGACTTCCGTTAAAAAAAATAAAGACAGGCAGGCAACAAACGCGTCTTTCCCGCATTTCATCAGAATCGCAGCTTCAGGTGTAGAAGATCGTGAATTCCGATCTTCTTGTTTATTGCGTTGAGCAGAAAACACGTGGAGTGTGTTTACTGAATGAAAAGGAATACCGTTGCGGCCGCCTCTCAACGGGCAGCGGAGTCTGACCGAAGAGGCTGCGCGAGCGGCACCGCGCACAGGCCCAGAAACCACGGCTGTTTCTCAGGGGAGAGAGAAGATGGAGGGGGCGTCCAACTCACATATTTTCTTATTCTGAATGTAATTTCCAATTAAAACCCGCTGTGGTGGCTCAGTGCCTCTGGCCGGGGGTCCTAGGCTGCCACTCCCAACGGGGGCAGGATTTTCGACACTAGCCAGATCGCTCGGCCCAATTCAGCCGCTGGCCGGCTGCTTTGATTCGCAGTTTTCTTGGGCTCTCCGATCAACATCAGGCCAATGGAGCTCCGGACCACGCGTGACCTCTCCTCCCCCCTTACACGCGGCATGTCGGGAGCTCAGAGTTTGCTCTGGCTGGGGCGGCGCCCTGCGATGAGATACCTGGGTATCCCGTAAGCTGGCGTGGAGGTCGGAGTCGGATCCAGCTCTGGAAACACACTGCCACATCCGGGGATAAAAACATCTAATACCCTAGTGGAGCTAATAACTATAGCACTTGACGCACCCGAAGGCACAAAATAATCAGTCAATCTAATAAAATATTTGCTTCGGGATTGCAGGGGAAATGTATGATTTTTCATTTGATAGCTATGAGAAATTGACTTCAATGGAGCTTTAAACTGCGAATGCTGTTGACCGACGCGAGAGGATAGAAACCGCTCTGAGGAGGGACTCGCAGCTCATCCTCTGGAGCTGTAAACGTCCTTATTCCATAGCGCTTCTTCCGCCAGAAGCGAACACGTCTATAACAGAGCCACAAGGCCGGGAATGAGGAGCTCGTCCATTCAACAGTGGCGGTTGCGGCAGGGAGGCGATAGGGACACTGCCCCCCCCCCCCTTCTGAGATCAGTATTTCTCCCCTTGCGCTGTCTAAAATAACCTCTGTGGGTCTGTAGGGTTGTTTTCGAATCAAACACTTCTTTAGCTTTCAAACTCCCGCTCTTGTTCCGTAGAACGATTTTCATTGGCTGCGGACACTCGCCTCTGTGTCCTAAACGCAGTGTTGTTACGGAACTTAGACATAGAAATCGCTGCCAATGAGTGTTGAAATGGCAACATAGGTTCGGCAAATGGCGTCTTATGACGGCCGCCGCCCAGCAGCCTGGCAGGGGAGGTAGCAACCTCGTTGTCCGGCGCTATCTATTGATCGATTTTTAAACTTACAATATTCGTTTCGCTTGATTTACGTGCAGGAAAGTGCTATCTGCTGGTGTTCTGTTTAACTGATCTCCCCTATCACAAGCATTCAGTGCAGTAGTGTACAATTGGCATCATCTTTCCGATCCGTACACAAACTATGTGAATGCTGTATTCCGATCTTTGCGTCCAGTTCGTATTGTGCATTGAGATTGAGAATGGTTTTCAATTCTGTAAAATACCTGAAAACTGTCAATGTGATTATGATACAAGGCTGTGCATGAAGAGAATTGGGCCACCTCGACCTGATATAAAAAAATTACAATCTGATAGAAATGGCAATCTTTCTTTTGTACTGAAATTTCAAAGGGGTAAATGGCCATCGTAATTTTAGGGGGAATTTAGCCTTGTGTTCTCTCTTTGATTGTAAAACGTTCCAACAATATCAAGAATATTTCCCCCTACAACAGGTTGATCGCGTTTCACAGTACTCTCCGTTCGTGAGCTAGCAAACTGAAATCTGAGCTGGATGTGCTATATAAAAGAATCTGAGAGAGCGTTTTCACTTTGAAAAGATTATAGACATTTTTAAGAAATACCATATCGGAAGAGAGATTGAATGGACTTTGTATGTTTTCATTATAAAGACTTTTGTTACGAGACTCATTTAATTTTGAAGAATTAGTAATACATTAACAGAATGTAACAACAGAAGACTCAATTTAATTTATAGATCATGTGTTTAGCCTATCTTCCGGGGAGATAATTCGATTGTAAATATTACTTATGTGACTTAAACAATCCAAATATAACATTTTTTCAAATGACTAACATTGTTTGATCCTGTAACTTTGTGTGCCCTCCCTGTTGCCTAATCACAGCCGCCACTGCCATTCAACTGTCATTTTCAGACGTTCCACTAGGACATCGCATGACTACTCCTCCCTTTACACTCGCACTTCGCACAGAAGAAGCTGGCACAGAGTAATCTTACGCCATAGACCAGCAGATGCCCGACTGATGGGGCAAACACAAATAGATAGGAGTCTCTTTTGCTTAAACCAGTGCTCGCTAACTCAATGCTCTGTGACGTCCAGAAATCCTCAAGAGCTCTTTCCCAAATCACAAGTCCTTTGAGTCCCTTGTCACAATGACATATCCCTACGAAAAATTGGTAATAGCTGAATCGAAATTGAAAAACAGGTAATAGGTGTTTACCCCAAAATTCACACCATGATGACGCATGTTCTCTTCTGTTTATGCGATTTTTTCTGTCATGTAAAAGTCTCTTAATTATGGCCATTTTATTACTTTATGCACATGATCAAAGAAATTAGCTGTTAATGATTTTTTTCCAGTGATATTGATTAGAAGTACCGTTAAAATTGTTAGTTTTTCACAAGATCTTTTGTTACTTCTGGCTTTTTAGAATAAATATTTAGAAATATTTAACAAATAGCATCTCGAGAGAGCGTAGGCTTCCGCGGCCGGAGTCAGTATTTAATTGGCTGTCCGGGTGACGCCGCGTCCATGGCAAAGGTGACGACGTTTCGATCGCCATTCTGCGACCATCCTCAGGGCGTAATGCAAAATTTAGGCATCGTTCCTTGCAAGTCAAAGAATCTCAGGTAATAAAGAATAAAACAAGTACGTTAGGTCTGACTGTGATCTGGGTAAAGGAAATAATCCACGGCATTTGGAATTATCTAAACCGCAACGCAAAGTTTCCAGAAAACGGATTTAGACTGTTAAAAATTTAGGCTACAAAGGAATAAATCTGAATCATATTGCGGTAGCCATACTATTTAACATCAAGAATATCAGTGGAAAACACACACGACGCGGCATATATTGCTTCTTCGTACACAATGCTGCCTTGCACAGCATTGGTAATAAAAAAAATAATAAAAAAAATAACTGACGGAACTCAATTAGGTCACATCACCACTAAACCTCGAAAGAGTGGAATCGTTCGGACGAGCAAATTTCACGCGAATTACATTTACAGCGACCACGAGAGCGAAGCGGCTCGAATGCGGGATTCCTGCGCGCGTGCGGAGGCGGAGGCACGCACGGCGCCGCGCGGCGTCGCACGCACGGGCGCACGCTCATACGCACGGCGCCCCCCTCCCCCCGCGGCGAGGCCCCCGACGACGCAGCAGCCGCGGCGCGCAGAGCGCCAAGAGCAGAGCCCGGAGCGCTCCTTCGCCACGACGGCCCCGGCCGAGGAACGCCGCTCCGCACTCGACACCTGCGCGGCGGGTTGCGAGGCTGCAGGCGCACCGCCTGCCATTAACTAGATTGTTGTGGGACTGAATTAAAAGTGTAGACAAACAAACAAAAAAGATATATGCATATTTCACTAAAGAATCAAGGACATTAGCTCTTCAATTACATTTACATCATATCCATATTTTCATTATTATTATTATTATTATTATTATTATTATTATTATTATTATTATTATTATTATTATTATTATTATTATATTATTATTATTATTACTAGAGGGTGAAAGGTTACAGCATTAATTCATTTAATTTGCAAAAACAATTCGGTTATAGAACACAATTTTCTTTCTATTCTTTTTTTTTTTTTGTTTCGTTACAATTTGTAACAACGTTCTGTTTGTTACAGACACCTACTGGCGCGGAACGTTTTGGAGTAACCCTCCTTTAATTTTAGTTGGTCGTTGCCTTTTATCTCTTCGGCCACGGGAGCGGAGGCGTTAGGTTCCGGGGTTCCTCGACGATCTCCCAAACAGGAAACCAGATGACTCAAATGGCTCAACCTTCGTCACTTCCCGGAGCGTCGTTGAAGACGCCACTCTTCGATTCATTTACACATTATTCAGTATAACAGCAATTAGTACGAGGGAATAATAGGCGCCATTATATCCTCTTATTGGTGCATAAATTCATAATGTTTCGAAAAGGGTTGACCAGGAAACGCTTGCAGTACTCGAAATGTCGAGATAATGTATCGTCGTTCAGTGTTCGCTTTTAGGCGGATGTAGTTCTGGAGCAGGGCGGGCCGGGCGGCGCTACGTTCGTCTGAGCGCGTTGGACTGGTCGCCTTTCCCTCGAGACCGCAGTTCGAGTTCCGCTCAATCCATGCGGCGCTTGTGGGCACGAAACAGGTCACCGCAGGATTTCTCGGGTTTCTTTCGAGTCTCCTGTCTCTCATTTCATCGTAGCCCCATCATCGTTCATTTCCAACATCGCCGGTTCAATTCAGAGTAACACAAACAGTGCAATTTTTGAAAATTGCAAGTTTAGAAAAAATGAGAGAAAGTATATGCTGTTTTATCACTACTAGTTTATATTTATTTGCTTTTATGTTGCATCGCTTTTAATCGTCATCATTACTTTCTCGCTACCGCGGTAGAGAGAATGTTTTGGAATGCTGTAGCAGCGAATTGTCGGCAGAAAAACTCTTATTCCAGGGCCCTGGCAACGAATAAATCCAATTGCTAAATATAGAAAAAAAATCTTCTAGCGCACGATGTAGCGAGAATCCGTTTTGTGGGTCCTTGCTACCGAAATTTGATTGACGGCAAAACGTCTCTCTCCGTCCGTCCGTCCGTCTATGGACGCTAGCGGCTAAATCGTTCAGCCGCTTTTCTCCACAACTGATATTCCCCGATCGATCTGAATGTCTCTGCCCCTTGAATTTGAAATCAATATTTTAATTTTGGGGGGTCTTTTACATGAAGCCCTTGGGACATTTTCAAAATTTGAAAAAAAAATGGCGCCATCGATTTTGATGCAATTTTGTGGTTGGGTAGTCTGAAGGACGTTTAAGAAAATGGTGCAGGTCTCTTGGTTGAAAATTCTGATTTTTTTAAAACTGAAAAAAAAAACGGGGAAAAAGTCGGCGGTTTTCTACAACTGCAATAATGAAGATACAATGAAGTGTGTTCATTAAAAACAGATCTTCAAATAAGGCCATGTTGAGTTTTTCGAACATATGAGTATTTTTGCGTAATTTGGCTTCAAACAGTCGCCCGCCCTTTATTTCCTGCGCTTCGTGAACGTATATCTAGAGGCGTTTTGAAGCAGTTGGATGCTACGTAGTTGGAATTTGAATATTATTACATATTTCATTGCTCGTTTCTTCTTTGAGCTTTTGTTATAAATTTTAAAATTATTTTTTTTTGAACTATTTAAAACCTATTTTAAATAGCGTTAAATGTTGCCTTTAATTGAGCTAAATATGAAAACTGATCGACAATTTCGCTTGCTTAATAAGCTGTGAGAATGAAAAGTAATGCATGTAAAAAACTCGAGTAATTTTGATGAATGTAAAAATATATTTTTCTATCCATTTTCATTTTCTTGTTAGCGGTGTCAATAATGCTAATTGTAACCGTGTATCCCATACGTATTAGCGGTCATTGTTGCTTGTAACTCATTGCTGTAATGCCACACTGATAACAGAAAGTGATAATGACTGCTTCCATTTCTTTCGCGTTAATATACACTAATAATTTTATTTACGGCTAAAATACGCATCGTGCATCGCTGTTACCTTTACGATGAACGTGAATACGCTGAATTCAATGGCAGAAAGTTGTTTTCGTTTATGCATTTGAATCTAAAAAATATATGTATTTTCACGCTTTGTTTGTTTAGGATTTTTTTAAATGGTTGTTGTAGTGTAAAACAGAAATTTTCATATTAATATATTACATAGCCATTAATAATACCGCGAGAAAGTACGACCAGTTGTAGCACCACCAGTTAACAAAGGAATATCAGGAATGATTACCATTTGTCAAAAACGAAAATACAAATAAAACACATTAAAAGATGCCCAGCTATTTACACTATTCCAATAAAATTTCATTTTTGATATATACACAATTCCTGCTCGAAGCACGGAACATATTTTACACACGAATAATTAGTTTCTTCTTTAACACTACAAAACATTAACATGCAATATGATACTGTGGTGCAGTAAAAAAACATAACAATGAGTGAGTTTATTAACTTCCGTCCACCGTTACATTCTTCAAATACAATTTCATCGCAGCAAGATACAAACATTTTTCGTCTGGAATCCCAATGAAATGACGCTGCGGATCTCAGATAAAGCTCACCAGCGGAATTCCAATGAGTATGATGCCAGCAGCTACACTCAAAGAGAGCTCTTTATGGACTCGAGACGTTACTTGTGCTTGTTTGGAGTGTCTGGCAACGACTATCCACCCCAAGTGGCCGTCCTAGACGAGCACTCCTCAAGGCGCCCGAGTGTTTCTGATTAGCGCTGGATCCATGACCGGGCGATATGAAGAACGCGTCCTCCATCTGGCAGTCACGTGGCTCATCATGTATTTCAGCTTTTTCATACGCGTGAGGCATTTGTAGAATGCAAGTTCATATTTATTAAAACTTCTTTATTTCCTTATCAATAAATACGAGTAATTAATGACTGGTCTACTTCTAAGTAGAAGTCGGTAGTTCTACTTGTAAGAACTCCTAAGTCTCATAACGGAGAGCATATAATAGAAGAATTGTTCTATAACTACAGCAGATATCTAAACATAATTTTGAGGTATTCGCTCGGTCATAACTTACAAAAATATTTTTAAAAATTCAAAAACATGATGAGAGAAACAATTGGAACGCGTGTTCCTTTACTGGTTCGTAAGCGATATGTTCAATGCGGAATAATGATTTTACGAATTTAGATTCCGTCTTGAAGAAAAACAAATTATATTACTAAATATTATCTAGTCAGAGTTCGTGGATTGGCGCAAATACACGCTTGCCCAGCTTTAGATTCGGAGCTTCGTGGCCATAAAATGCCAGTCATTGCCCAGGCAATTCCCTCCTTTTCTCTCCCTCTGAACAACACTAGTCCTGCCCCAACTGAACCTGGAGCATTGCCCGTGGCCCCTGTACAGACCCGCGTGCCTGCGGCTCTCGATGGCCCTAGAGCCACAGTTTGGGCAGGCCGGTAAGACAGCATAACTAACAATTTGGATATCATCAAAAGACGTAAATGAAATTTAATGTCAAAGAAATATTTTGTTGCAAATGAAATGAACGCTATGTAAAGTGTATCACGAATTCTTTTGAACAGGGCCAGCGACTAGCCATTCTGCAGTATTTTTCATATACGTTTCCCGTATGTTCTCATCGTACTCACAAGACAAATTTTCTTAGTTTCCATCAGACTCCAAAAACGAATAGTCTGCAATGAGATTGTCAAGGCAGCGACATTTATTTTGTAGTGTATCTGTTTCTAACCAGCCTTTTTTAATATTTTTTCTTATTGGTAAAATCGTCCATAACGTAGCAATTTGTTCTCCGTCTCCCTGTTATTGGGAGGGGAGCGCAAGCGCTCCGCCGCCTGGGGCAGATGACGTCAGCTTCGCTGTGGCTCCAGCGTCGGGCGGCCGCCGCAACAGGCGGAGCGAAAGGCGAAAGGCGCGGAGACGCGCCTGCCCGCGGGGCGGCGGTGGCGCGCGTGGGCCGCGCCAGCCGACCCCGCCGCTTCCGACCCACATTCGTCGCGGCCGGATGGCGCCCGCTGCCCCTGCGGAACCCCTGCTATTCCAGCCTCCATCCGCATAGTCTCCAAATCCATTAATTTCAGAGAGAGAAAAAAACAGAGGTGTATACATGGGAATAACGAATAAATTAGCGTTCCCTACATCGTGGATCTACAATTCGGTATTAAAGTACAACGGAATTTCCTTCACTTGAATACTTGCGCAATGAGCAACTTAAAGTATTTGAAACGCTAATGAAACGAAATGGAGAGAAGAGGATTTCTCAGGCACAGCGAGTTGCACAACGTGCAGGTTCTACGACGCGCTCACAATACGTGAAATCATCTCAATACTAGCGAAGCACAGAAAAAGTTTCTTTTGGGGACACGTTCTGCGAAGTAGCAAACACAGTACCTTGCCGCTCTCTTGCGAAGCAGATAGAGGGGAAATGAGGCGTCGGGCGAAAGAGTTTTAACAGACCCGGAACCTCAGAAAATGATTAAAAATTCCCGACGCTGCCACGATAATTGAGCTTGGGCAGATTCGTGAAGAACAGTCCGAGATAGACCCTACTTTTCTGAAAGCAGAAACCACCATTAGAAGTGTGTGAAGAGCTCTCTAATTTACTTCACGCCACCCTCCACCCACCTTTCCTTACTTCATGCGCAACCACAGCATATGCAAGTTTCACAGAATCATTGTTATCATAAGGATCATCTGTCAAAAACATTTGATGTGAAGTGGTGTTTCCGGAAGAAGAAAAGGCAAGTTGGAAAATGTATTTTCAAATGAAAACACAATTATACAATTCCCATATAACTGAAGAGCGATCATCGTCAATATACAAATCATTAAGTGAAAAACCGAAGCCCAACCATATCAAGCTTTTTTATCATTCATTGTTTCCTAAATATAAATCATTTACTTATTGATAGCTAAAAATTCAACCCCTGTCTGTTTAGTACAATATTTCGTTTGAAATAATTACATTTATTTCAAACATGAAAGAAACATTTCCACAAAACTTATAAAAGATCAAGATATTTTTACATTGGGTTGCGAATTGACTGTAACACTAAAGATTAAATGATTAAATTGACGAAATGTTGATTGCTATAATGAAATAACTCACGGAAAAGAATCGTTCCACCTTTTGGGGAATAACAATTATTTGTTGTATACAACATTGTTTCAATAACAATTATTGAGACCAGTCGGCATTTAACACTTCTTTATTATTTTGGTGATTTCAATGTTATACGCCGATCGGTGCACACATTGAAGAAGTAAATGCAAAAAAATTCTTACATGAGCAAAATCTGAACATTGTCTAGTTAGTGTGCTTGCTTACATCTAATGTAAGATCTTGTATTCGTGGCCAGGGGGCGAATCGACGGGAGGAGGCC
This sequence comes from Gryllus longicercus, assembly GCA_038098605.1. Lineage (NCBI taxonomy): Eukaryota > Metazoa > Arthropoda > Insecta > Orthoptera > Gryllidae > Gryllus > Gryllus longicercus. The sequence continues at coordinate 388,295 of JAZDUA010000861.1, forward strand.
GCGGGTCGCCCCCCTCCCCCCAGAAAGTGTTTGTGTCGCGTTAGGAAAGTATTAAAATAATCTTGCGAGTAACACCATTAATCCTTATCTAAGTGCTTCATTCAAACCTTGAAATTGGTTGGAACTGAAAGTTGGAAAAATAAATATTTCCCCAGAGCATTGTTAGGATTTATTGAGAGGCGCGTGGGCAAAGATGGCCTTCGCTTCACATGTAAGTTGGTCGCTTCATCAGCCCTCTGATCGACATACTCTGCCCAGCGCCCGCCCCCCCCCAACCCCGAGCAGCGGCCAGAAGGACGCGCCGCGCGTATCGAGGCGCGCCTATCTCGGCGCCTTCCTGCGAGGCATCCGCCGCCCACGCGCCCACGCGCGCTTGCGCAACCGCCGCGCCCCCGCCCCCGCTCCCGCCCCCGCGCCAGCCAGCCAAGGGTGCGCCGCGCCGGGCGGGGCCCTCGCAACGAGAGCCGAGTGCGAGCACGGCTAGCATGCCTACCATTCCGCAGCGCTCCATCGTCGCCCGTCACTCACACCAGCTCTCACGCGGATCGGAAGAGATGCCAATTTACGCCAATAATAATAATAATAATAATAATAATAATAATAATAATAATAATAATAATAATAATGGATGATAAGAGTAGTGAAGAGGTGCAAATTCGCAATGAATTTGCAGTCGCACTTGCAGAATTTGAGGGAACTGACCCACTGAACCGCTATCTCATTCCCAGACAAAATTGCTCGAAGAAATTAGCAAGAGCAATCAGCGTCTTGAATGAGAAAGTATTGCCACAACATCTACAACAAAGACCATCTTTCGAAGAAGTACACACAGCAATTTATTGTGCTGCGGTTGTGGCTTCAAGATGTAACGGTTCCAAGCTTTTCAGCCGCGTAGCAACTGCCCACAATGATCGAAGTGAAAAAAGAATGCCACCTTGGGAAAGACGGCTGGTGAATCGTATAGAAAGCACTAGGAGAGATATTGGGAGACTCACGCAATTTAAAAAAGGAAATACCTCAGAAAAACTGAGAAGAAAGGTGAATAACAATCCTTATCAATACAAAAATACATACGAAGCACGAGCCCTTGAATTCAACAATAACAGAACATCTTGACACCTTACGACAAAAGCTTTTGGCGTTAACAAAACGCCTTCGACGCTACAGGAATTGCACTAAGAGGAAGTAACAGAATTCTCTTTTTAACAGAAACCAGAAAGCATTCTACAGGAATATGTCAAAGGGTAAAGGGCTTGTCAATGATATGAAAGAGTCAAAGCTTCCCTCAAAGGCACAAATAGAGGACTTTTGGAAGCCTATCTGGTCATCTGCTGTGTCCCACAACCCAGATAGGACGTGGATTGAAATGGAATATGACCGACACCGAGATATTCCTCTAATGGGTGAACCAATCATCACCGTTGAAATTGTCCAAGCAGCTTTGAACAAAGCACATAACTAGAAGGCACCAGGCAGTGATAGCCTGCACAATTATTGGCTGAAAAAATTTACAAGCACTCACCATCATATAGCTAATATAATTCAATATTTTCTTCACAATCCAGAAAATCTACCTTACTTCCTCACTGAAGGTAGAACATTCATGTTACCAAAGGAGAGTGACACTAAAGACCCCTCGATGTACAGGCCTATAACCTGCCTTCAAACTTTCTACAAACTCATAACATCTTGTGTTTCACAAATGATGATGACACACATTGAGGAACAGAACATCTTAGCAAATGAACAGAAAGGATGTAGACCTGGATCTCAGGGATGCAAGGAGCAACTCATTATAGACTCTGTAATTATGGGGCAAGTGCTTGCAAAACAAAGAAACGTGTACGCATGCTACATAGATTACGCTAAAGCATTCGACACCGTGCCCCATTCTTGGCTCCTTCAATGTTTGGATGTATACAAGGTCCACCCGTTTATCCAAAAGTTCCTGAAAACCGCGATGAGTCGATGGAATACAAAACTGTATCTCTCTAATGGAAAACAACCCGTCCACACAGATACTATTCACATCCGCCGAGGGATTTTCCAGGGTGACTCTTTAAGCCCTTTATTGTTCTGCTTAGCCTTGAATCCCCTGTCTACTCTACTTAATTCAGCTAATTATGGAATCGCTCTTAAAAAGGGGAACTCAACTCTTCTCCGGGTCTCACATCTTCTTTACATGGATGACCTGAAGCTCTATGCAGACACTGAGAGTCATATGCGGCAACTAATAAACGTGACGGAGAAGTTCACTGACGACATCAAGATGAAATTCGGTTTGGATAAGTGCAGGAGAGTGAATATCATTCGGGGTCATATGCAAGTTATAAATTTGGAAACTGATAATGAACCAAAGATTACCTTCATGGAACCCCATGAAACTTACAAATACTTGGGTTTCCAACAGTCACTCCGAATCAAACACACTGTTACCAAGAACATACTAACAACTGAAGTGTGTAAACGATTGCATGGACTCTTAAAAACTCAACTCTCTGCTAGAAACCTTGTGCAGGCCATCAATTCATTTGTTATTCCAGTGCTCACATACTCCTTTGGCGTTATTAAATGGAGCAATACCGACCTCGACAACCTCCAGAGGACAATTCGAACCGCTATGACTCAACACCGAAAACATCACCCCCATTCAAGTACTGAGCGTTTTACCCTTCCAAGGTCGCAAGGAGGGCGAGGTGTTGTAGATCTCATAAATCTACACAGCTCTCAAATTGCTTCACTCAGAAGATACTTCTTGGAACATTGTGGGAGAGTTCAGCAAGCAGTGAGCGCAGTTGATAATAACTATAGTCCTCTGAACTTGAAAAAGCTTGATCCGCCAGTTCAACCAATCATTGAAACGGAAGAGAAGATATCCTTATGGAAAGCGAAGGCACTGCATGGAAGGTACCCTCACGAGCTGAGTAAACCAGAAGTCGACATCTCTGCGTCGCACGCATGGCTCCAGCACGGGGATCTCTTTCCGGAGACAGAAGCCTTCATGATAGCTATCCAGGACCAAGTGGTACCAACATTGAACTACAGAAAACACATTCTGAGAGATTCTACCATTCATTCCGACTCGTGTAGAAGATGTGAGGCTGCAAGCGAAACTATCCAACACGTGACAAGTGGATGTAGCAGCCACGCACAGTTGGAATACAAAAAGAGGCATGATGAAGTGGCGAAGCAGGTCCACCAATTATTGGCATTGAGAACGGGCTTACTCGCCACTTCCGTGCCGTATTATAAATATGTGCCTCAGATTGTGCTTGAAAGTAGTGAGCACACTCTCTACTGGGATCGCTCCATTATCACTGACAGACATATCGGCGGCAATAGACCCGATATAACGTACATTAATAGAAACCAACAGCAGGTTTTCCTTATCGATATATCAATACCCAATACCCACAACATATCGGGAAAATATCAAGAGAAGATCCAGAAGTATACCGATCTCGCCCATGAAGTCGCATCTCAGTGGAACTTCAGTAAAGTGACAACTGTGCCTATAATAATATCAGCTACAGGAGTGATCCCAAAAATGACACTTCGGGCACTAGAGTGTCTTCACCTGGATGCCAGGAATGTATATAATATGCAAAAGTGTGTAATTTTGAATACATGCCGTATTGTCAGAAGCCATCTGAACCTTCAGTAAAGCAACCACACACCTGGTCATCATTCCTGTGTGTGGTTGACATACCGACCAGTAGATACTGTGAATAATGTATAATAATAATAATAATAATAATAATAATAATAATAATAATAATAATAATAAATGCTACACCTTTCTGAAATCATGCGAAATTGTTACTAAATGTCATGGTTAATAATAAAAAATATTTTGAGAATCCACTATTGAAACAAAACATTAAAACTATTTTGTGAATTTGCAAATTGTTTTTTTAAAATAATGTTGAAAACGAAGGCGCCATCACTCCTTTGCTTTCAAAGTTTCGTGGCATTTTGACAGGAATACGATGTCTAGAAAGAAAAGAAAAGCAATAAAAGAGTGTTATATCGAATATAATTCGCACTTTCCTAACGTTTATCTATTGTTTTAAGGAGTATTGAAGCGTTTGCTAGATTCAACAACTCTTGTTACTATGTTAATCATTAGTCAAATCTAGTTACCAATGTTAATTTCGTGAAAATATTTATAAAATAAATAATTGTTTGTCAAAAATGCTGTAATAAATATATACATTTTATACTTCATTGTTGCTATTTGGTGACATGATATAATTCAAAGCCTCAGTTACATTCTGTGTAAATTTTTGATATTTTATGATGCGATTGTTCATTTTCGATTTTTTGTGGTAAAATTCGCTGTCAAAAACGGATAAACATTTCAATAATGTGTACGATTTTATAATATTTTCGGTGCGAAATACATGGACAATGTAGTACCTAGATACAATACTTACAACGTCACGTTTATCCTAGCTCATTTGGTCATTTCATGTACCCCACAATAAATATAAATATTCCTCTGGAAAGAAGATATGATAACGCGTAGGCTCGTTAAAAATTCCCCCTAATTTCATAGACAACAGGCTATCAAAACAATACAGAGCAGCTACTTGAGCTAGTCACGCGTCAGAAACTCAAAACTCAAGCATTTAAAATTTAATTTCACCTTTCAGAGCCGTCATTACAGCAAGAATGAGGTAACGAGGTCAGTGACCACGGAGGTAAACAACGCTATCAAAGCGATTCCTATTCTCCGCGAGGTCTAATTATACCGACCGACTCGGACTGTCATAAACTGAAGACATCAACTCAAGTACAAGAATCGCTGGTTCGTTGCATATCAAAATCAGGTTTTATGGGGTCTCGTAAGGCCGGCAAACAAAAACAGCGTCATTTTTTTTTCGCCGCTGCGTTGGTTAAACAGCCGCATGCGATCCCTGCGAGTAAATTGAAGATAGCGCAGATCGCCCGCTTGAAGTGCACTCACGGCGTCGCGTCGCGGCGCGGCGCGGCGCGCGGTCTGAGAAGGCGCCTATTCACTGCAACTCAAGCGGCGCTCTCAAGCGCCAGCGCTGGGGCGCGCGGGCAAAAAACGGCCTGCTGGGCTGCTGCGATAAATTTTCTCTCGCTTAGCGGAAGAAATAATGAATTAGCTGCGAGTTTCAAGTGCGTTGAATCATCAACGTCCTTAATGCGTACGTCTAAATAGACATCCACAATAGCAGAATTGCTGTAATTCTCGTTACGAAAATTAACGTGGCACGCGAATGTACAAGCGCACAGCCTACACGTCAAATTGCTCCCACTTCCCATTATCCCGAATGCTTTCACGCACATAGCAAGAGCGTACATTGCACATTTTAGACAAATGAACCGAGTTTATACCCCTTACTTACACGACATTGCGCAGTCATTGAACTGCACTTGTCTGAAAACGAAAGGACTGAATGGTTATTCATTAGAGAGACAAGAAGACTTTAATTCAATTCGCCTTATTTCGCCAATTATTTTACACTGAACTTTTCAATTTGTGATACAACGTATAAATGAAAAGTTAATTTTCTTTTAGTAGTATTGATTGATCAGAAGACATAATTGAATTCAACACACCAATTCTAAATAGCCTCAACCTCACAAATGTGCGAACCGACATTGTTTTAAAGAAAAATTATTTTAAATCAGGCTGTGATATATTTAATTGCATTATTTGTTTTTGCCTAATTTCAAAGCAAATTTTCAGAAAACAGCGTACATACTTGTAGTATAATCTCAATTATATTTCAGCTGCAATTATAGGAAAAGTTTTGCAGGCTGCGTTTACATTTATGAGTAATACATGCAGTTTTATTTATGCACACAACCTTTTCGATCATTTATGTCGATGAATACCACGCAGAAATAATTTGAGATCAATTATCATGAAAAGTTGCTTTAAAAACATGCAGATTTCATATTACTCATTCATGAATGCATGAACTTTATAAGCCTTCTATTGTTCTTATAATCTCTTACTGAATCAAAAACATCAGAACAAGTACATGGCGGCGATGAAAACGACATTTTTGTGGTGTCTTGCTAACTAACCTTAAAACTTGAATCGTGATAATCGATGTGATTTGAGCAAATTGAATGCAAACTATAGAGACATGTGTTATCGAATATATTTCTCGGGAAAACTCAAGTGTTTTTCAATAACTGAGAAATAAAGAGTAGATGGTTATAAAATTCATATTTCTTCCGTAACCCGAGGTTTTTTGAAAACTATTGAACATAATTCAAACAGTTCTATTTCACATAAACGTGCATAACACTGATTTTACGACGAATACCAACTTTGATTACAATTTCACGGTGAATATTAATTGTGCAATGAAGACCACGAAGCAAACGGCAACACTCGCCTCATCTGCTTTTGCAAGAACTCTAATCAGAGTGCATACGTAGAAACCACTTAGAAAAATCGGAAACGTTAACGAACTTGAAGAGGCCTAAAACCACTGTGCACCGTAACTATTCATTCCGCAGGGCCTCTTGCGCTGTCGCGCTCAAACTCGCAGGCGCAAAAATAACGGCGCCTGGTGTTCCACACCGCTTTCGCCAGCGACAACGCGCTCTCGAGAGAGCGGCCGCCCCGCCCCGCCCGCCGTCGTGCGCGGAGGAAGCGAATAGCGAGCAGAGCCCGCTCCGCTGCTCGTGCGAGGGCCACCACAGCGCGCGGAGAACGGGCGCTTTGTGGGCGCAGCGGCAGGCTGCGAAGTCTCCTTCGTCCTCTTACGTACTCGCCATCTGAAGCTGCACACGCAGCTCCCTCGCTGCCTTACGTCCGGCAGTCATCCACATTTAAGCAAAGTGGGAGGTATTCACTAGGCTGTCCGGATGACGCCGCGTCCATGGCGAAGGTGCCGACGTTTCGGTCGCCATTCTGCGACCTTCCTCAGGGCGTAATACTGACTCCGGTTGCGGAAGCCTACGCTCTCAAAGTGGTAGGTAGAAACAATAGTGAATTATGGGCTGAAGTTATAGCACCAAAGTGAAATGGACAAGCTTGCGAAACTAACATGAGCATCAAACTACTTTTGGAAAGCATCATTAAACCATTACTGCACATTACACGTAAATGGAAAATTTCAAAATTCTGTAAATTCTAAAATTTATTGGTAAATTGTTTAACATGGTGTAATGGAAAGTTCCAAAGAGTAAAAATATTAATTTTGTGAGATAAATTCGCTACTTTGTTCATTTTGCAGCAAGTCTTTCACTTTTAAATTATTCTCTTTCTTTCGCAAAAATTCTAATTTACGGATAACATAACATTTATTATTTCCTGCAGGTTTACAGTAAGGTTTATTGGTCCCTTTCCAAACGATCATTACTCATTCAGCACGTGTAAGAGTGCACTGTCAATAATTAAGCATTTACCTTTCGGAATATTTATATCAAAGTAGTCAACTATCATAACAAGGAATTTTTAATGAATTTAATTGTCTCCGATTCACATCCATGCTCTTTAATTGGAACGTTTATTGTGAAGCTACACCATTTTCAAAATTTTCATTTTTCGTTTATTGATTGTAATACGCAGTATGTAGCTTGATGCACCTTCCTTAAGAATTCTTCAACCCAACGTCAGTTGAAAAGAATATAAAACATTGCACGTAAGTTCTTTATGGCCGTTTTCTACAGTCAAAACTGCCTAACCCTTAAAATTGGCATTCTGTATGTGGCTTCTCCTTGTATTTCGGTTAGAATGTTGGTAGCACATCTGTTCTTAGCAAAGAGGGAATATTTTCTTCGCCACGGCATCCGCAGATAGTTTGTCAGACATGTTAGATAACGATATGTAGGAAAAAGGAAAGCAGAACCTTCGGCGTTCAATGTTCCAGATATTTACGGACATTACGCAAATTCTTCCAACAATCTGTCACTAAGGACCACAAGCTTCAAGTATAAAAGCAAAAAGCATAGAAATACTCAGACGTGAAGTGCAAATGACAGGCAAGATGAAAGAAACTGTTTGGGAATCTTTCAAACGGGCACAGAAATCCCGTTCCCTAAGGTCAACAACATTGCTTGTTCAGTAATGAGAACGACCTTTCGACATTTATTAGCGTCAAACAAAATTGGGAATGTGGTCAGTGATTATCACGTACAAAGTATTCACATTTACTCCACAAACGTTGACTAACTTGTGCATCAGCCGTTTTTCACCCTATTATTCTCGTCATTGCAGCGATTGGTGAATATTCGCATGCTATTTTTTATTATTATGTTGCTAGAATGCACTAAAAGTACAATTTATAACCTTCTCTTTTCTGAAACATTAATTACATGTTTAATTCTGTGATCTATATTTATTCTATCGCTACACTTGCATGTGCTTTTTGTCATGATTTGTATCAGTTCTTACGATGTCGTTTTAGTGAAGATGCAAGAGCAACGTAGATCACTCGTCCAAACCACCCCAACCTTCTACAACACGCACTGAACTGAGACATTGAGGCAACAACAGCAGACACTCCAGTCAAAATGGCTGGCAAAGTAAGACATTAAGCAGAGCGATGCTGTCGTCGGCGACGTTCAACTATGTTAGAAACTGTCAAAAAATCGTCTACCAGCCAGTATAAAAGGAATTGTGATGTTGAGAAACTTGGTATTTTAAATGTGTCAAAAATTGTATTTGCGTATGTCATAGCAAATGATATTAACGAAATTATAGTGGTATAGATGGCTAATATGAAAGAATAGTTTTTACACTTTGCTTTTTTAATGAAAAATATGAATGAAATATTGTCGAACAAAGTAGTTCAATAATTCTTTCATGAGTGAGTGAGCAAATCTTTACCAATTCCGGACACTGTAACTACTTCGGTCGTTAGTCCGTAGGTGTAGCGCTATTTTACACCAGAAGGTGTCGCAGCTCCTCTTTCGCTGAAACTGAGATCTGGAGTCTACATACGGATACGCTACCACTGTGCAATTTCGGTCCTTGATATTATATTATTTAATTATTATTTAAATATTATTTTCCAGTTTCAACACAACTCCCAGATATATTGTTCCATATAATCATATCTTTAACACGGCAATATAATAATTTCCAGAATACGAAACATTTCATTTCATAAGCAAACAATCAGACCTGACATTGTTTGAAACGATTTCATAGAGTATTTGGGCAAGAGAGAGAAATCTGCAAAAATTGTCAGTTGAGAAGTTGAGGCATTTCATATTGGATGTTTCAATTTTAGAATGTATGGTTTTCATGCACACAGATAGTGCTATATTTATAGAATTCTTTCCAGAACGCTTTATGAATCCGTTGAAACTTATTACGGCAATCTTCATAGTTACTCAAATTTGTAAAGGTAATTAAATTATTTTACGGCCTAACATTGGCGACATGTTTTTGGAAACTACGTATGTTATTTCCGTTAATGCGTTATCTTTGTTACAAAAAGCTATATTTCAAGGGAATTACGCATTTGATATCTTGAAAAGAACTAAATATTCTTGCGCCATTTACATTAGGCATTTAAGTTGGGTAATTTCAAGAATTATGCAAGACAATGCCACATATTTGCAAGAATTTGCATTATTAGAACTCTTCTCACTTTCGTTAATGGCATTGAGACGTTAATGCTATAATAAATTATGTATAATTGAATATTCGCGCTAACATAAAATTAAATACACGCATAGTAAGAACTTAAAATATCGCTAAAAAGGCATTATCCCTGAAACAATTATCGTTTCTAGAAAAACTGGTATCACCTAACGATTCCACCACTTTGCCTTTAATTTACAACACAAGAAGATTTATCGGCTTTTCGTGTATTTTCCTAGTGCATTGTTTGGAGACGACCATTGCTTTTAAATCGTCGCTCTCTTCAGGGAATAGAGCACCGCCCCCTTCGATAAGAAGATTTTACTGCATCCCGTAGTGACACTTGGGTAAATGCATTCAGCGGCCGCCGAAAGCGCAGGTGGGGGCCAAGGGGGGGGGGGGGGAGACGGAACAGGAAGCCGGGAGCGGTCGTGCGGCGCGGCCAGATAAGCAACCGGTCCCCAGCAGCCCCGCTCCGCAGCGCTCCGCCGTGCTGCCCTCGCGCGAGGCCGGACGCGGCCCGGAGCCTCCGCCGCCGGTGCAGCTGCGCCCGCGCAGCCAGCGAGAGGGGAACCGCCGTTCGTGACGTCAGCCGTTCCAGCACCCGATCCGGAAGCGGTTGCTGTAAATCTCCCGACTGTACACAGCGCCGGCAGCGGAGCGGGTGCAAGCCAACAGCACAAGCCGCGGCGTGCGGCTCGCCGCCCACGCCCCCGCACGACCGAACCGCTCCTCAGTGGTGAAAGATGGAGGTATAGGCAGCACTTCGGAAGTAGGTCCTCGGCACGAGAGATCCGGCGCAGCTTGTGGGGGTTCCCTCTCAAGGTATCTCCACCAGCAGTGCCCCGTCCCAATCGGAACAAAATCCCTAAGACATTCGTGGCAGAGTAGTGGATGGAGCACGCGCATTTGAGTTGATGGGGGGGGGGGGGGCAAGTATTAAGAAGAAAAGGCCGCGCGTGATCCGCACTCGTTCGGTGAAGCAGCAGGTTGCTAGAGACCTCCTCCAAAGAGAGGATAAATTCGATATAACTGTTTAGTCCAATGTTTCGCCACCACAACGCTACAGCTTGCGAATTGAGGCACAGAGGAAGGCCTGGGAGGGGGGGGGGGGTCTGAGAAAAATCCGCTCTCCGCGCGCCTACCGTTACACTCTGCTAATGAACCTTGCTGATAAGGCGAAAAACAAGTGCCTTATCATCATCTTACCCTACATTATTTTATATTACGCCTGTTACGTTACATGTAGTCCTTTCAGAGACTAGCTGGAAGAAACGAGGACATTGCGTCCTTCTTGTCTTAAAAAAATAAATATAATTGTTAGGGAATCCACTAAATAAAAATATCAACGCGTGTCAAGAAAACAAAACCAATTTACTATTAATGAGAGAACTTCGAAGAGGGTATGAATAGGGCTACGAGTAGGAAACAACATCAACACAAAGCGTTTTGGATTGTATTGCAAAAGACCGTTCGCAAACTTATAATTACTGAATGTAGATTTCAAATAATAATGAATTGCAGTAGTTCACTATTTTTATGCACACGAGTCTGCATTGCGAAAGAACTGAAGGCAAATTTTCAATCTTGAGGAATATTACTCCTTATAATACTCTCTGGGTATTACCTGTTGAGGTAACAGCCTCCAGTCAAAGTAAGTTACATCACAGACGCGTTCTGCCACTCTCTGATTTTGCCATCCCGTGCGAGGAGGACCAAGGGCCTCACGAGCCCCAACCGCTTCGGAGCTGTCGCGCTCGCTATCTTGTTTGCACGCTGCTGTTTGCTGCACTTCCCCTCGTTTGTTCCCATGTTCGTGCTCACATAAAACAAACACGAAGGACGAGGCAAATGTAGTCTGAGAAGTGCAATGTTCGGCAAGATTTCTCACTTAAACCCGGAAAAAGTATTATATAACAATGAAATATTTTATCTATATTTACATTTCAAGGAATAATTTTTTTTATGTTATTTTATTTTTTTACAAATTCCTCTTCCATAAATAGACAAAGATGGATCCTTCCTGCAGTCGCACAGAAATTAGTTTTTCCAATGTAGTTCATTAGCCTTATTTTTAAGTTTAGAAATGAAATTTGAATATTCAGTATCTTGCATTATTCGTTTTATTCCTTGCCGATACATTACGTTTTCCCTGGGATATTTCTTATTTAATACTTCTTGAGAAACGTTAGAACAGTTGGACGGAAACAGTTAATCAGTAAGTAAAAATTTGGTACATTGTAAGTTTGAAGGACATTAAAAGCTATTTATTAATTCTTCAATTGTGCTAAACGTATGGTAAATAGGTATCAGCTTCCATTAGTCAGAGTTTTCTTAATACTGAACTGAATCCGCTTTAGTTTCAAGAACATATTCGAACGCTGTTGAGGAAAATTATTAAATTCCCCCCCCCCTCAGTTTCTACTCGAATTAGTACGATTGTTAATATAATCTCTGGATTTTCGAAAATTGCAAACGTTCGGCTTTCTTTCAAGAGCCTGGAAGATATTTAGGTCGACTCAGGTGTTTGGAGTAGCAATTACGTAACTGCTTGCTAAATACAAGCACCTGAGTTGAAATCCCAACGAAGTCTCATATTTTTGCGAGTTGGACAAACTTCTTAAAACACACTCTTACAAATACACAAGTATTTTTAATATAAAATTACCTTTAAATATAATGCGAGAAAGTACGCATTGTTGAAGCATCATGAAGTCATGTTTACAACCGAAGTGGTTATATCTACATTGCAAATAACAAACGTCCAATTTGAAGATTCATGAAAATCTAATATTTTTTGACACTGAATTAGAATAAGATGCGTATTTTTTCGTTTGCATACATTTAACATAAACATATTTTTATTATATGACTCAATTATTATAGAAAGGATATTATTTGCATCTTATCCAAGAACATAACCATAAACGTTGCTACCACTTAGGCACTCTACAATAAGGACGAGTGTTTAAGAAGAAAACACTAAAAATCTATAGCGAAACTGCGGAATCAATTTAAAGAATACCGTATTGAAAAGGGAATTTATTAAGTCTGATGAGACCATCGTAGATCTAAGTGTGAACCCTGCACCAATAATAATGCAATTATCTACAAGTGTGTGCTTTGTCACAAGATACTTTGTTAGTTAACTCGAGTGACACGCAATTTTATGTATTCTCGTGATTTTACACCGGCAAATTCTGAGCCTCATGTGACACCCATCCTTTCAAAAAATCTTCAAACATGTGTAAAGGCTGACTACTAAGCTAGGTGTGTGACTATAAAGATCGCTTCCTTCATTAGCAAAAACAAGAGTACGTCATTTAGAGAGTCAGGGGCATTTCATTCACACTGCGTTAAAACATAAGTAGATGGTGATCGATGATAAAACTAATTGTTGTTACCTTGACCATGGCGTTCTTTTATAATTCAAGACAGCAGCAGGATTCCTTTAAGAATTTCAATCGCAGCAACCTACGCACACCCTGTTCTCTAACGAAGTGTTCGCAACGCAGTACTGTCCGACCCGAGCACTCACTCAAGACAGCTTCATCGTCTGCATCGAACTCCGCCGCGCCCCGAGTTCCGAAAAACGACCCCGCCGTACGCATCGCGTCAAGTCAGTGGCCGCCACGCGCGACCCGGCGGCCGGACGAGGCGAATGGGGCGGCGTGCCGAGCAGGCCAGGGCGGGGCGGGCGCGCGCAGGGGCAGAGGGGCGCAGGCATGTGCCGGCGTGGGTGACAACGCGGGCGGGGGGCGGGGCGGGGCGGGGTGGGATAGGCCCAGGGGCAGAGGGGCGTGGGAGGCGGCGTGGACGGGCGGAGCGGGGCGCGCGCAGGGGCAGAGGGGCGTGGGCATGTGCCGGCGTGGGTGGCGGCGCGGGCGGGGGGCGGGGTGGGATAGGCCCAGGGGCAGAGGGGCGTGGGTGGCGGCGTGGACGGGCGGAGCGGGGCGCGCGCAGGGGCAGAGGGGCGTGGGCATGTGCCGGCGTGGGTGGCGGCGCGGGCGTGCCGTTGACACCCGACACCCGCAGCCTGCGGCTCTCCATTGCGGAAGCGATCACTGTGCCACGCGGCGGCGGCGGCGGCGGCGGCGGAGGAGGAGGAGGAAGAAGGGGTCATGGGCCCGACAACGAAAAACACGCGGGCTCATAAAAAGCAGCAGCCTCCGGTTACAGGAATTGCTCTATTCATCTTTTCAAACACCACTGAGAAACGCATTCGCTTCATTTACGACGCATATTCATTTTAACAATTCGTTGCCCAATGCGTTAACCTCCAAGAACAAAGTGTCTGACAAATTGTAATTTTAACAGGTTGCGGTGTAGGTTGTGGTATGCTTCCAAGTTCCAAAATTTCAAGTGTGCATCTGCTTTCTAAACTATATTCCTTCCGATGCGAAGCTTGAACTTAGTTTCTTTAAGTCGCCTACACGCCTTCATTGCTGCTAGGAACAGAAATCAGTCATTTTTGCGACAACTTGTTGAAATGAGTTCATGTTGTATCTTGAATGTGAGTGGAAATAAATTAATGTAGACGAGTTCTTAAGTATCTACTTTGTAAGCTAGGCCGTAAGTGTTCAATGTAAATAATATTTAAGAATAAATATGAAACAATGTTCGCACATGGTCATAGCATGTTTTAATTGCAAAAAATATTTTCCTAAATGGTCTCACCGCGGGCAGTGTAGTTAGTGGTTCTCGGGCAGTGAAAACAGGAAATTCTAGCCGGAATACCACACAAGAGTTCAATCCCCCAAAACAAATAAAATGGTCTATAAGACTTAGTTTTATAGAACATGGCTCTAAGAAAAAATATGTCGAAAGAAACCTGGGATTGAAGGGCCTAGAGCACACTGTTGCCGCCTTACGCACGACGATAAACGTAGCACAAGGTGTGCGGGTTGCATTTAAGCCAGCATTTGAGTATTTCAAGACTTTTTATATACGGGGATAAAACGATGTTAAATTAACGAATTTGCCACACTTGGTGACCATATACACCAAAACGACGCTCGAACATAGTTTTATCTGCACTGGGAAAACACATTCGCAATCCTCATTGAAATAGGAAGTAAAGAACGTTCTGTTGATATCTTAAAACTGATTTGCACGAAGCGTTATTCGCAGGGATCTCTAGCTCGTGATGTCAAAAAGTGCACCTTGATAGCACGAGTGGCCCAAACAAATCCCTCCTCCATGGAACTGATGTTTCTCGGCGAGAGCATTAGCCCCGTTAGTGTAGTAAATGTTTTGCGAGGGAAATGCGGTGAGACCCCGCGCCGCCCTAAACGGAGCTTTGAGGGGGTTCCCCTCCACGTACCTCGCACGGGGAACCGCCCCAGCAGGGCGAGCTCCAAGCTCCCGACTGGTTTCCCAACATGTCTGCTAATGTGGGGGATGTAAGTGTGTGTATGCGTAATGGGAGAGGACAGGACAAGGAAGAGGAAGGCAATATCGCGCGCGTTCCGTGTTCCGGCATTCGCCGAGTATTGATCGGAGAAAGCACAGAAAACTACGGATCAGAGCAGCCGGCCGCTAGAATTCTGCACCGAACAGCGGCTGAGCTCAACGTAGTGTAGCTAGTGTCGAAAGCCCTGCCACGGCCTGGACTCGAAGCGCAGGGCCAAAGGCAGCCGGTTACATGCAATGGACCACTTCGCCAATATAGAGAAGTAAAGACATTGCTGAAACTTATGCGTGCGGTACGATTATGCAAGTCTTACAAAAATAAGCTACGTCCATTGTTATATTTATTAACATTTCTATGTTTACATCATTGTGCGTACAGTGTTGCCAAGTTTTGGGATTGGGGGGGGGGTGGAGGTGGTGGTGATCTTCTCCCGCTGGGTGGCGAGGTCCGGCATTGACCTTGACCCGTCCGCGTGCGAGGTTTTCTTCAAACACGTATCTCGCGCCTGCGGGGCACCTAGTTGGGTCAAGCCACGATTAGTCTCCCAGCATGCGCGGTTAGGTAGTGCATTTTAGTGTGTGAGTGAGTGTGTGTGTGTGTGTGTGTGTAAGTAGGGGCGTAGGATAAGACAAGGAACAGGACGGAAATATAGCGCGCCGCCCATTTGTCATGATACTGCTCCAGCATTCGCCTGGAGATGATAGAATAAACCACGGAAAACTACCAATCAGAGCAGCCAGCCTCTAGAAGCATCTTCCAGACAGCCACTGCATTCGACCAAGCTGACAAGCTAGTGTCGAAAATATTGCTACCGTTGGGGTTCGAACCCTAGAACTTCCTGGTCAGAGGCGCTGCAGTGACATCAGTTGATGCCTTGACTCAATTAAGCCGGAGTGCCATTGCCATCACTAGGGTACATTTACATCTTTGCTTTGTGTGTTCTCTCCCTCCTAGAAATCCATCATGTTTTGAAGCAAAATAATAACAGATCGCAATTCGATAGCTTGAAAACATTTTTTTTATCTTCTATTAAGTTTGGTTTTTGTTTTGAACGCAGAAATCACGAATTCGAAATTAATGAAAGCATTTTTAATATAATTTTTTAACATTCTCAAAATAAATGACTATTATTCTTTTCAGTTTGTAAGTTACTTGATTAAACGCTACTCCAAAAATCAACTACAACGGGTCCCCTACTTTGATGAAATGTCTTCCCTGATCACATTGCACTTTGAAATTATGAGTTAAAGAATGAGATTGGGAAATGTAAAAAAAAAAAAAAATTAATGAATTTTATAGGTAAAACAGGGGTTTTCAAACTGTGCGTCGCGGCCATATGGTAGGGTGATTTATTATCTCTTGACTTGATTTCCTTTAATCCTTGTGACATTTATGTCTACAAAGTAATTTAGAACTAATACTATATGTTTATTGTAATATATGAATTATTTTACTAATTAATTGTGGATTAACTGAAGCTGTCAAGCCCTTCGCCAATAGTCTATTTATTACAGCCACATCTTTTTGTCGATTCTTTAGTAGGCCTATGTTAACCCTTATCCTTGAAACGTGTTGTTACCAGGGGAGCCGCGAGTAGTTCCGTTTAGGTCAAGAGAGCCGTGTTCGAAAAAAGTTTGAAAACCGAGTCGCACTTGTGTGAGCAGCCACTTGGCAGCGCGCCGCCCGGAGCCCACGGGAGAGGCGGCTACTTGTTGGCTCGTTTCGGGGACCTCAGCCCCGCCAACGCAGCAGGTGGCTCCCACCGCGGCTGTTTTTCCGGGTTCTTCTTTCAGTTCGCCACACACACACAAGCTTATTTTTCTTATCAATCTAACATGCCTACACTGATATATTGACACTTAGACCTTAGAATGGTTCATCTCATAATGTTATAGAAACCTTATATCAACACCCTCGAAAGGCAGAAATGCCGAAGAAGAAATAAAATAAAAAAAGACAAGAAAAGAAGAAGCGTTCGCCATTGGTAGTCCCAACGCGCACAGCCACCGACCGACAACTTGCCGACCCACCATTTCATGGGACCTATCACTTGGTAAGGGTCCGTTTGCTATCTGACCTACTCGTTTTGCCATAAATGAACGCGATCAGAGCGCGCCCAGGATTTTTTTTTCGAGATGTTGGGGACGGGGAGCGGCTATTGTTTTCAGTCGACCCGACGTGTTCTTATACAGAATGTTTCATTGATGTTGCGTATAAACGTATTTTAATTTGTTGACTTGTAGATATATTTATAATAATGAATTTGATTTTATTAAATGACTTTAGTTCCTACTCAGACATTCGTTGAAAACTCTATATTTATGAATGTGTACCACTGGCTTCTGAGGGGATAAAGACCCCCCACCCCCACCCCCCGCTTGGGTGCGCCACCGATCCGAATGCTTTCTTTTTCACCTTCTTGTCAATAGCTCCATTGCCTACGGCAACTTTCTTCCATTTCACTATCGTCTCGTCACATCCCAATAGGCCCACCCTACAAACTACGTTATTGCAAATAGTTTCCTTTCAAACGTTGTTTTCTCGGCGAAGTAAACAAAGAAAACTACTTAATATTTTTCATAAGAGACCTACTAAATAAATACATATTCCCACCCTCTTGACTTCACCCTCGATGTCGTACTTCGCGCTCCATCTCCGGTTCGCAGGTCCTGCGCCCACGCGGCCCCCGCCCCAGCCGCGCCCCTCGCGAGAGCCGTCGACAGCCGCGTTGGGGGCGTCGTCAACGCAAATGGCACGGCGGCCGGGACAAATTAGCCTACACCTGCTTCTCTGCCAGGCCGAGTGGGGGATTAGGTGGACAACTGCTCGTTCCAGTGCTCCAGGCTTTATGTCACATGACAGAAATGATACGAAATAACTGTCGAGAAGTCGAGGTATCGTAAGGTAGTTAGGTGAAGGCGTGGACCCCGCTATTCTTCAGCTTGTGCACTTTCCTAATAAAAAGAAATCTTCCTATTCATCGGGTGATCTTGGTTGAAGTGCGTATTAAAATGATTTTACATAGGTTGTCACTTATATTATTGTTAAATTTTACACATAGAATACATTTCTACTAATCTTTTTATTAATATTTTTCAAAACTTACCCAGTTTAGTGGTCATTCACATCTACGTTTCCATTATTAATGAAGGTTTGCAACATAATTATACAATATTAACGGGTAATTAAAAACATTTTGGAGGGAATCTAAAAGTTGCTTAAATACCCACTTCTTCAAAGAGAATAAGTAAGTGAAAACAAAACTTAATACTGTTAACGCGCATATTATCGAAAGTACGGATATATTTCTCTTCTATGCGAATATTTATAGACAATGAACCAACGAACTCCTTTTCTAATTAAAAATCTTCTTAAAGGAAAAAATCTTGGAAAGAAAGGTAGAAAGAGTCTATGAACCTAGAGTTTTGTAGGTGTCAACTTGAAAGTAGAATTGCACAACTCCCCTGACAAGGCGGACAGAAAGGATGATTTCCTCGACCAGGTAGAGTGCTCATCGTATAATATTATTAGAGTTAGGGTTGCAAAATGAAACAAAAGCCAGAGAGATCCTAAACTCCTACAAGCCTCCCCGACAACGAGCACAAAAGATAAAATAATTTATTTTTTTTAAATATACGCAATTAATAGTTTTACCTCGTTGTGCTCTTTTATAATCGTGTTAGATTGCATACTACGCTTTCCAAACTGAATGCTAGCGGATTTTCAGTGTAAGAAGACCCAAGAAATTAGACAAATGACCACTTGCTAGTCTCGCTGTGGTGTATAACATGTTATTCCTCGCCACGTACCGCATGGACAACAGGTTAAGCGCTTCAACGAGCGTCCTCAACACCTCAGCTACCCGCGTGACGCTGCATCGTAAAGTGCACAGCCACCATTCCGTCGTTTCACGTCTTCTACTTTATTCTGCAATAAAAACAGTATTATGGCGATAAAATAGTTATTTCTAGTTTTTCATAAAATAATGTGGGAACCAATGAGAGACGTGAGATTTCATTTCAGTCAATCCTTTTATTTATTTGTCATTTTACTATTTACCAGTTATCAGTTTTAGTCGCCGTATATCTCGCGAAAACTGATTTTCATCTATTCATTTAAATTGTGTTATACAATTTATTATTATTATCATTATTATTATTATTATTATTATTATTATTATTATTACTATCAGTCATAGAAATTGCGTTTAAACAGAGTTTACTCCAAGTCATTGGAGTAAAATTAAGTGATTTGAGACAGCTTGAATAGCATTTCTTCATTTTTTTACAACTCGCATTTCAGAACTGTTTATTCTGTAAATATTTTTCATTTCTTTTATCATTACTGTCATCTATAATATCATTAATTATTTTCATTATTTGAAAACTTGTTTATATTCACCGTTACTTTTGAAAAATATTTCAATTTTCCATATCATTCTACTTAAAGGAAAGAGTAAACCATTGAACTGAAAGCATTATGTCTTCTGGCGTAACTGAACTTGATATCTCTAAGAACCTTTATGTATTTCAATTGTGCGTAAAGTGCTAGTGTTGGCAATCCACCCGGGGCGGGGCGGGGCGGGGCGGGGCGGGGCGGGGCGGGGCGATGCGGCCCCCCGCGAGGCGGCGCAGGGCGATTGCCGGCAATGAGGACTAATTGCGCGCGCATACCAAACGGCGCTCGGCGGCCACCCTCCGCTCGTCCGGCCATTTTGCCAGCGCGGGCGCGGGCGGCCCGACACGCACCATCGCAGCCCAAGGCTGCGCACGCGCGCCGGCGCTCCTCGCCTGGGCTCAGGTCCATTGCAGTTTTCATTATCAACGCATGATGGAATACATTTACACGACGGAGGTGTCACCTATCTGTACATAGTCACGTCACGTACCGTCTTGGCGCATACGTATTATTAACATTATTTATTAGCATTAGTCGTTACCCAAATGTCGATGAAAATGTTGCTGTATTACTATCTTCAACGAATCCTTTTAGAACCTGAAATTATTCATAACAATTAAAACGTTTCGGCTAAAGAATTTCAGATGTATAATTACCTAACTATACAAAATAACTGTTTAATATGTAGTTTAAAACAAAAGACCTGACAGTTCTAAAAGACGTTTGTTCACGATTGTGAATAAAACTGGCACATTCGTGCGGTTGCTCACATAAACTTAATTTTTTTTAAATCTGCAGTCTACATCATTCCCGTGATAAACATAGACCGTTGAGTTTTTGGATCATCAACATCGTTGATTGGTTCACAAAGAAACTTACAACGTCCACAGTGAAAACCTTAACCCTCTTCCTTCGCGCGGTCGAGTGCGAGTACAACCTCTCGGCCAAGAACGTCGGCGCCTTCCACTCGCAGCCCCAGCGAGAGAATCCGTTGACTGCTTCAAATACTACGAGGGCCCGAAGACTCGCGCCTCGCCTCCCCCGCACCGCGGGCCAAAGGCACACAACATGGCGTAGAAATGCACGCACGGGAAGGACCTCGTTTTATCTTCTATCTTCTTTGTTCTCTCTACTTGTTATAGCAGAAAACAGTTTTAAAAAATTTGGATGTGACGTATGGGGCAAAAGCAAAGTCTTCTAATGTGTTTTGGAGCTACGTAATCGTAACCTCCTCTCCTTTACTATTAGTTTAATTACGAATAATGGTAGCAACAAGCGTTTCTAACAACATTTTATAACAAGAAACATTCTATCCCTTTTAATAGAAACTATTTATTTCGGTAAACAAGTTACATATTTTGTTTCGCATCACAACTGACAAAATAGCTAAACGCTCCACCCCTCTCGCATCTAGGAAAAACAGACGTTATGAAACGTGTGTAGGTAGTGAAGATTGTAAATAAATCGAAAGTTGATTTATTACAGGATTAGTAGATATCTATCATGTCGGGTTAATAAGAAATATGAAATGAACGATGAGATGAAAATGCTAAACACTTATGGGCTAAACCTTTGACTAAAAAACTAATGAGAACAATTAAATACTCCGTTTTCTAGTTTTAAAGAATTGCAATTGAACATGCAGATTTTAATGTCAAAATAAAACACTTGGAATTAAAACTCGGGTGTTTTTGGTATGCACAGATAACATTAGATAAATTATTATTTTGGGTATGGCATTTAAGAAGCCTTTCTAGAAAGGATCTTGCCATCTTGAAGCAAATCGTTCTCGTCCAACCATAATTTATATTCACGATTTCGAACGCCAATTTTTAGAACTCTTGGGGAACACACTCTACTGAATATCTTCTTCAAAATCATTAGGGAATTGTCACGATAAAAACTAATGTGTTCTTCGTTCAAATATGAGAATAAATATTTAAGGACAAAACATTACAAGTTCCCAAACCCCCTCAACCATTCTGTCTCACCATTACATAACAAACGTCTTCATTAAGGAACTCCATTCTTAACATACCCTATGCAAATTGATGAATAATTCATGGCGACTCCTAACTTTACATTCATTAACACACGAAGCAATACATTAACAAAAGAGCAATGAATTGGCAAAAGCTATGCATTAGTAACGCTTCAAAACAAGAATTGCGAATGTGTGAACAAATGGGCAGGAACTCCACAGGCATACACACTAAAACAGGGTACAGAGGGTCATCCGCATGTGAATGGATGTAATACACCTTGAAAACTACGACGAACCTGAATCTTTGAAGGAGAACGAAGATGTTAGCGTGGAGGACAAGAGGATTATAATTCAAGGCATTAAAAACCAGGCGAACATGATTGATTATTTTATTATTTTCTAAAAACAACATTCTATCTCGAATATATCAACGACATTATTTAATTGCTAATACCTTTGAGGGGTGCATTGTTCATTCGTAAAAAGCAATGTCTGGTTGTAGAAATAATTCCTCTGGCTCACAGACGCATAATGCATATTGGAGAATTCAACACAATATTAAATTTCAGCCCCAGTTCTTAGATTTAGACGAATAATGTCATTTCAGAATACAGAGCGTTTTAGTAGTGAGAGAAAGAAACTTCTCTAGATTCGTGTTTATTACTTTTTCAAAAGTGAAATTAGGTCCTGAGAAAATGTTAAAAAGCGTCACCCTATAAATTAAACAGCAGGTCATTAAGAGAAACACTTTTAGCTGTAAAATGAAATAATTATATGAGTAATTGTAAATGCCAACGAAAACTCACTACAATACCAACTTTTAGCAGAAATTTAAAAGAGATTTTCTGAAGCAGGATTTTCCTTAATTGAGATTATTCTCGCATCAACGTTCAGCAAACACCAACATTTTCTGTCAAAATATTTTAGTTCTCTAAATAATTAATGAAAAACCACGAGTTCGAGTCAAGAATTAGTTTTCCCTGCAATTGCCTGACTGAAGATAAATGACTTATCATTCCGACGACGAACTTATACAATTTACTACAATTAACTAAAGAGATACATCGAGAATATAGATCGAGTTTGTCGTGCTGATTTACTCTCCACATGTAAAAATAAATCCAGTTGCCTCATCAGGCATCGCGCAACCGAGCATTTCCCGGCGTAAAAGAGAGCAAAGCATGCGTTGACACCATCGCTCAAGTCGCATTAACGGCAGACCACACGCGGGGCGCTTACCGCTGGCGACAGTAAAACCGACCATCGCGATTCACGTCACGTTCCGCGGGCTCCATCTCGGCGCCGCACCGCGCCCACCATTCTCGTCTGGGGCTGGTCGCGTCGCGCCGCGTCGCGTCGCGTACTCACCCGCCGACGGGCGCAGGGGAGAGGGCGGCGTCCCCGTCGCCCGGCGGGGCACGCGGCGGGGGCGGCGGCGGCTCGGCGCCCGCGCGGCCCTCCAGCAGCAGCGCCAGCAGCAGCAGCGGCAGGGCCACCCGCAGCAGGGGCGGCGCGGCGCGGCCCGAGCGAGCTCCCGCGAGCGCAGCCATCGGACGTCGACTCACGCACTGGCGGCGGCGGCGGCCGCGCGCGCCAGAGAAGCTGCGGGCGGCCCGCCCCCACTCCGCGCGCGCGCGCGCCTCCGCCCCCGCCCTCGCCCCGCTCTCCGGCGCGCCTTCAGCCGGCAACAGACGCCCCGCCGAGCAGTAATATCGTGGAGACGCGATCTAAATTGGACAGAGCGGTGGCGAGCACGCCGCACCCGGGGAGGTCCTACGCGGGCCCTCGACGCCGCCTCTGCCAACCGCCTTCAATCGTTGGGATTCGCTGAAAGACCCAACGTCCGAACGGCGCTTCTCCCAAGTTTCCTAGCCCAGTCAACATAGACGCTTTCATCATAATTTTATAATTAGATCGGCTTTATTGACTCGGTTAATTGATTACAACGATCTTTCACATAAGAGTAAGCATCTACTTTTTATTTGACATATCACGTGCGCTCAACCCATCTGAAGTTTGAAAAATAAAATGTCTTTGAGTTCGGTCCCTGCTAATATAATCGTGAACATATTTAACCTCACACGTCGAAACAAACATGAATAACAAAAATGAAGTTTACACTTCATTAAAATAGTGGACTTGCAACAGCACATACGTTCTCTTATCATTTTAGAGGTTATTATAACACTAGTTGCACCAGTGCGGAAATTTCGCGTATTTCAACTCTATCTCTTATGGTGGCCAGCAACGGCTTACTTCACCGAGCAGTCGCCTCATCGTCCCGACACAAGCCTTTGTTGTTTGTTGTTTTTTTTAATTTATTTTTTCACGTTCGACCTGAAGTCTTTCGTGGGATTTCACTTTTACATGCTCAGTTGCAATCCTTTGTGAAGTCTGCGATCTGCACGCACTACCAGCGCACGCACTAACCAGGGAGATAGTTATTGGCTACATCAACGTTCTCAACGCACCAAAAAAGTACTCTACTGCCATTTTCAATATTTCAGAGGTTTTATGAAAAATCAGACCTGGCATATTATTTAGTAAACAATGCTTTATTTAGAAAAAAAATAAACCTTTTTTGATAAAATCTTATGTATTTTTATTTGGAATCCCCACAACAATAAAATTAGAATTTTTTGTCATGAAATCTGATTAAGATTCCTTTGACCAGAAACTTCGCACCCACGTCAAGATGAAGTTATATGAAGGCCGATGTGTCTGCCTGTACTTGTCGCGACACCCCAGCGCCTATCAGCAGCAACCACGCGGCTATAGGTTTAAGCAGAATGTGTAGCTAGTACGAAGACATCCCCACGCCGTATTCTGGTCTTCTCAACCTGAAAAGTGAGCTTTCTCATCGTCACCCAGCAACATATACTGTACTCTACAATGCCGTCCGGCCGGGAATCGAACCCGGGGTCGCGTCATGGAAAGCGAGCACGCCGACCAATGGGCGAAACCGATGTTCTAAAGATGGTTAAAACTGGAGCCAGCAGCGAGGAGAGTTTGCGCCGCCCGAAACTCGGAATGTCCGTGTGGATGCGTCTCGCATAACTGTTGTGATTACACATTAGAAGCATTTCAGCTGAAACTTGGGAAAGACGTCTCGAATAAGATATAGTTGTGCGCAAATCATTGAGATACTTTAATGCTGGAGGGGGGTACTTTCATTTTTTTTTATTTTTTCAGTATCATTTTCATCGAATAGAAATGCATTTATAAGTCGAGTACTTTTCCGTTTTTCATTTTCATCTCTGACATTTTGAAAATTGCAAACCTTTAAATTCAAAACACTAAAGTTTTTCGTTTAGAAAGAAGTTTGACAGTTGCACTCAACCAAATTCCATAATTTTTACTTGAAATGAAAGGTAGTGGGCTCCCGATTTTTTATCGCTTGCTCTATTTAGATCCGGTTTATAATATAAACATTAAATTTTAAATAATATCTTAAATTAACACATGATCGCTTACCTGCCGTCGTTTTTTCATTCAGTTGCGCGAATTGCAATCGATCAATCAAAAACATTCTCTGTTTCGTTGTTGACGCCACCAGGCGTGTGCGAGTGTTCGGCTGTAGTTGGAGCACCGATGGTGTTTTTTTATTCCAAGTACTAAAGAGCGTAGAACATAAAGGTAATATCCTGCAATCGTTTGAAACATGACCCTTGCAAAAACGTTCCAGTGATTATAATAATATGTGATGGGTAACGTTTTTAAATGAAGATGGCTAGTAGGATTTCTTGCGGGGTTTTCTTGCGGATTTTCTATTTTCTGTTTATTAGATATACAAAACTGAGATATAAAGCTCTTCGTTTATTTTGATGTGGTCGCTTAATGAAATCTGTTCAAGAAAATTAGATCTTTAAATATGGTTATGTACTGTTTCATGTTTAACTTTGATTCATATTTTCTAACTGTATGCATAAACAATTAACGGTATTATATTATAAAATTTCTTTCAGTCGTAACTTCACGAATCCCATCCCACGTGATATACTGATCCTCATATCCCTAAAACGTCAAATTTGACGCCAATGGCAGATTTACATCACATCTCTTTTAAAAAGCGAAACTTATCAAAACTACGGAAGCAGTCCACAACGCCCTTACCCAGCATCATAGGTAAACATTTCAACAGCAGTCTTAGCTTGCTGGTATGAGTGCTGGTAACAGATATTATGTTGATAGCACGGGCTAAAGCTTGTAACGAAAGAAAAAGGAAATTGCGTACCCACCACAATCATAACAGATGCTGCAAGTGTTGTCCTCTTCACGTGTTTCGGAGTGAACTGTTTACTACCAACAGAAATGCAATTTTGTAGTAGGAAGCCCTGACCCGGCTCGATGCCGTGCTGTGAGGTTGTGTTATAGACAATTTGTTTATTTTAGGTCGCATCAACCACTTAGGTTATTAGAGACTTTTCTGGCGCACTGTAATTTTAGATCAAAAATTAGTTAGTACACATGTTCACTATAAAATTAGGTAGCCTGTTACCTATTTCAAATCTAAACTTTAGCAACCTTTGATTGCTGTGTCACACTGTTTATACATTTTGGTAGACAACAGCAGCAATGAAAGTGGATTAAGCCTCAAAATATTGATTTTTGCTGTTTTAACTTTTTAAACATTTGATTTAAATGCTTTATTGTTGTCAATACTGATAGAAAGAAATCTTCCTTAGACGTATAGAAGGGAGTTGTCATCCCATTTAACTACATCTGATTAATGAATTACATTATTTTCCATTACTCCAGTTGGAATTGATTTTCTTGGGCACAGATTGGCTAAATGCGCAGCTAGTTTAAACAGGTAAAACAAGTCAGTCTACTCGCATCAGTTGAGAAATAAATTCTGTAAGTTGTACCATCATCAAATATGGTTGTGTTTTCTGGTAGTTTGTCTACATTATCAGAGTCTACGTGAAACTGTCTTCTAAAGCTCATGATATATAAAAATTAAGATCTGAAATGCCTGCTTTGAGAAAACTTTTATATGAGCATTGAATCTTTCTTTTGACTAATTGATTTTCAATTATAGCATGGAGAATGAAGGGGCACACATTTCAAATGATTACCCTCTTTTGTTTACTAAAAATATGTCTGACATTTAGTTCTTTATTATATAAGTTTAGGAACTTGAATTTATCAGTTATGTAGTCTGCAATTTGCTTAGTTCTGACAAAGACACATATTCTGATATTGGAAATACGGAACACAAATCTTATATCACAGGCGCTAACAACAGAGGCTAACTTACTTATGTAGTCTTTTATGGCTCTTCCTTCTTGAAAGCCTATTGCAACGGCTTGAGTTTTGATCGGGAACATCTCGATCAATGCAGCGCTGACGTTGGATTTCTTAGCATCAGCGTTTGGTTGAACGTTTGATGAAACTTTGGTTATTTTGACAATTTCGGATGAGCCATGGAAAATAGCAAGAGGCCAGCCGTGGCTACGGCTGCCTGCAAAATATTGGTTAATATTCCTTCTATATAGTTAGTAGCACTAAATGGCACTGCATTTGTACACATTTCACTCGTGACACAGCGTAGTGTGAGACGTCGAATCAAGCGGGTCGCCCACAATACAGCGACTGTTCCCTGTGACGCGGCGGCCGGAAGAAACTTGAAAAGCGATTAAGGAGGTTCTCGCGCATGGAACGTATTTCCATCTTCATAACTGTAGATGTAGGAAGACGCCAAATAAACTTTGAACTTTTGTAATTTTTGAAAAACGTGTTTTTTTTTTTAACGAGACCTATACCTTCTTAAACGTTTGTCACGATATTCAACAACAAAATTTAATCAAAAACAATGGAGCCATTTTTTTTAATTTGGAAAATGTTCCAGTGGTTTCATGTAAATTATCTCCCAAAATTGAAATGTTGGTTTAAAATTCAAGCGGCCGCGACATCAATCAGATTGATTGAGGAATATCAATTTCGGAGATACTTGGCTGAACGGTTTAGTCGTTAATGTTTTTCATACACACACATTTTGCAGTCAATAGATTTTTCGGTATAAAGGAATTACAAACCATGGATTCATGAATTGTACACCAGATGTGTTAGAGTATTTTTTCTAGATTTAGCTTTCTCTCTAGTCCGTAGGGAGAAAGAAACAAATGAAGAGTACATCAAGTTAGATTACATTCATTGCAGTAGCTACGATAGAAGAGGTAGGTATTACGTGAAATAAGTTTGAGGAATTTCTTAGGTACTAATTGCACTATAAGTAAATATTGCAATGCAATTGTTTTCACGTATTTTTAGAAAATTGAGTAAAATATGAAAAAACTATATAGAATTTCGAAAGAATAAATGTTACTTTCTCATTGTGTTGATTTGTAATATTTTACTGTGGTTCAAAACCTTTAATATCCTTGTAACAATTTTATTTGCTACTCCTTCCTCAAAAATATATGAAACCTATCAAAATAAGTAATTTAATTAATAGCATTATCGAATTCTAACTCAAGAAAAACAATGTTGATTAACTTCAAGTGGGTCAGTCGGTATTAAAGAATAGAACTATAACGTTATGTGCATAGTTCATTTAGTAGAAACGTCTCAACATATGAAGAAAAATATCATAGACAAAAAGTTAAATTGCTTTTAAAGAGGGAGTTAGGGCAATTATTTTCAGGTATTAAGAATGCTGTAGATCTTCAATTTCTATAAAATAATGAAAGGGAGTGTCGCTCGTTTAATGGCAGATATCGCTCAGTTAATGAGCGAGTGTCACCAGATAAAAATTAGTAGGTAAAGATTCTATCAATATAAAGGCAGTAGTATTGAGAGAATTCTTGTTTAGAGAGTGGTGGAATTGTTAATGTTAAAGTACATTTAATTTCATGTGTACAAACCTGTTGTGCTAGAAGTAAAATGCAATCACTCAATACATTAATACCATAACGCCATGCTATAATATCGTGGAAAGTGAATTATCACCGTAATGAAGTGTTCAAAAGCACAATACACTACATTTAATAAGAGTTTCAATACATAATTTCCTCTTCTGAACTTAAAAATGAATTTCCTTAAAATATAATAATAATAAACTGAGCATGTCTTCACTCATTACGGTTTTAATACTATCAAAGGGAATAACATCTTTGAAACGAGGTCTTCAAATACTCTTACAGTGTTACTCGTTCCAGTGAACTTTCCTCATAAAAAATACTTCCCTGGACCAGGAGATGACGGGTCTTTTAATGCGAGATACGACTCTTCTCCCGAAGAGACTTAAGTAAATTTGTGCAGGTCACGATTTTCGTGATGACCAGCTCATTCCCTCTTCGTGGCCACCTCTCGAAATGAAAAGTGTGAAACGGATTAAGAAAGTGGAAAGTTTCCAAACGACCTTAGTGAGACTACATATGGTGCACCAGTTCACAAGCCTTCTTTCTCTTAAACACACTACCCTTAGATCTGCGCCGAAGTCAGAGATGCCAAGTAATGGTTGTGTGAGAACAAGTTGGGTGCCCAAAGACCTTAGAAGAAGAAAATAAAGACAACGAAACGCGCAGGAAGTCCAAATCTTTGGAGTATTGCTTTGGAGAATTCGTAAAAAGGGGGATACCCAAATCACCTAATAGGAGCTATTAAATGCCAATACATCGGAACCACAATGTGCTTAGACATAAACGGTGAGTTAACGAAGCAGATTCCCAGAAATAAAAGAGTGAGACGAGGTTGCAGCCTCTCGCCAACAATTTTTAATATTTATATGGCCGACATGTTTAGAGCTTGAAAGGTAGATAAAGGAATTCATCTAGGGAAAGTTGTTTATTTTAACCCCGTATGCTCTGCTAACGAACAAGTCATCTTGAAAGACAGCGAAGACAAGCTACGGCACGTAGTGTATATTTTTAATATTGCAAAAATATACAATTTTAAAATTTCGGCCAGCAAATCAAAAACACTGGATTTTAAAAGCAAATTCCCAATTAGAAAAAAAATTGTAATTGATAATAAAATTTTAGAATAATGTTACTATGAAAAAGGTATGGGTTTCGACGATAAATTAAATAAGTTTAGTATTATATATGCGGAAACGTTCACAGGAATTTAAAAAATAAAACACGTAAAGATAAACGTATTAAGTTCTTTAGTACTACTGCTTTTCCTGGACCTTTGTATGGAAGTGAAGCAAAAGTAATCTTGGAAAGAGATAAAAGTAAAATTCAGGCGGCGGAAATGAAATTTTTAAGAAGTACTGTAGGATACATCCTCCCAGATAAAAAAAGGAATGTAGGTATAAGGTTAAATGTCTAAGAAGAAATGGTGCAAAAATTTGGAAAGAATGCCAAATGAGAGGTTGCGAGCATTAGCTCTTCAATATATTCCACAAAGAGCCTCGTGCATCGGGAGTGCCCCGCCGGCCATAGAGACGCCACCCACAGTGCCTGTGATGGAACAGCCGCCCCCCCCCCCAACAGGCAGGCATCGGATGAGTGTGTGGGCGTGTGTGTGGGCGGAGGAAAAGTGTAACTGCAACTGTGACTCTCAACAGCCAGTGCAAATTTGACTAGCAAACTAAAAAAACCTCAGTGTTAGAATGTAAGTGTAGTTTGTAAGTGGTGGTGCGTGTAAATATTGCAAATAAGGAGAGTCTACAGTAACTTTAGTTTGTAAGTATGTAAGCGTTAGTATGTAACTTTCGATTATAAGTACAAAAGTATGTAAATAAGTAGTGTAAAATTGTAAATAGTATATTGTAAGATTAGTATAAATTTAAGTTTAAGATCTAGGTTAGCGCCCCACCCACATAACTGTTCAAATATTAAAAATAAATGTCATTACAGTTTCTGGTTGGTAGAAGATGTTCGGATATCAGACCGTTATTTCGTCAGAAAATTTCTATAATCATTATTATATCATAATTGAATTATATGTGAAAATTTATTTGCAACTAAATGTCCGTTATCACTTCATGTTCATCTCGCTACTTTCCGACTATAAAAGATAATGTTTTGTTTTCCAAAAATCACTGCCCATAAAGGTCTTAGTTCCTTTCCAGTCCTTCTAATAATTTTCTTTCTTTAAAATTTACTTCTTACAGAAAATATTTTAATTAACGATTCCGAAAATAATTGCTTTTCTCCTTAGATATTTTTGATTGATGAAAAATAATATTACTGTCTGACTGGCTTTGCATATGTGATGCAGAGGTTAAAAACGATCTTCATTCGATGCATTTAGCTCTACGTGACTTTTAAATGTATGCAATTTCTTTAAAGTGACTAAAATATTGTATAAAACAGAATAAAATGTTATTTACAAAAACGAAACAAAACGTCGAAATGAAATTATTTTTGTCCAAACAGCTTCAAGGTCCCCCTTTATTTCTTCCATTTTTGAGAAATTAAGAATACATGTTTAACCTGTCTCGGTGGTGAAGGCACATGGAACATCGTCAAAGTGCAGGGAGCGGAAGGTTGTGGGTCGAATGGGATTCGAACCCGCGTAAGCTATGGGATAAAACGCCATGCCACGTGTTCATGGCGTTGCCATCTGAAATCACGACGTATCGCATCTAAACCAATACCACTTTTCATCATTCACCCTCGCGACCACACCTGCCATCATCCACCTTATGCAAGACAATGACAAATCACCGTCACCTGCCTTCTAGCAGGGAGGGCGCGTGACCCACTACGCTCGAGGACCTGGTGCGCCACTCACTCTCAGAAACCTTACACTCCTTTTGCTCGCCTTGATGGAAACCTCCATCTTCTTTTCCGAAATATTACACAATTATGCCTCCTTAACGCACCCAACTACAGAGACGAAAAACCATGAACTCAACAACCGGCTTCCATTCAAGATTTTGACTGTCCGCGGTCCACAACGCCCAATCGCTAGAAATGAGTTTTATCAAAAGAGTGCGAAAGCGCGCTCACATTCATAAAAAAGATATTTTTATCATTTTCTTCTTCTAAAAAGGAATTACACAAAGAAACGAATGACACGCGGCCAATACGGCGCCTCCTGGGCAGGGCGCCGCGCCGGTGACGCTCCGCGGGGCGAGCGCGCCTGGGCGCCGGGCGCCTGCCGCACCTAGGCACATGTGACTAGACCGGTTGCTTACGTAAGCGCGGAGACGCGGCCTACTAGCTTCGGCTCTTGCCGATTGCTCCTTTGGATTTGGACCTGCACCAAGCGCGGAGCGCAAGCCAGCTGGGACGGCAGCCGTTGCCTAGGAGCACAGCCAGCAGGAACGGCGCGTTGCATGGAACCAAAAATTCTAATCAAAATATCTACTTTGATATTTTTGAAGTCTCCTACATGACTCGATGCCAGGCATCAGGTAGCTCCAAAAAAGTAGAAGAAGGCTTTCTTAATATCTGAACCTGCCAGAGTCGCCGTCGACAAAAGGAGTCTCTCCCCCCACAAATCATCTGCTCTGTGGGTGGAAGCCTAAGCATCGATCACGCGGATCCGTAGACGTGAGTTCAGAATAAACGTATTCATCGCACGCAGCCCTTGATCATTTCTTTTGTTACGACTGTTTTGACGGCCGACTTGTAGAATGCCCAGTAAACGATCTCCAATTAGATTCGGAAGGCATTGTGTAGTCTACTTCACCTCGAGTTTATGTTCTCGTAAAGATGACGCTGTCCAAATAATACTGAACTCATTCAGAGCAATTTCATTTGCAAAGTTTCTGGGTCAGAATCGTACTTCGAGAGTCGAGAGTCGTGGGAACTTCAAAAACCTTTTGAACTGAAATGCGATAGCGAAAAAGCAAACATTTTCGATAGCTCCCAAAACAATTTAATGAAAGGAGGCGTCGTTGGAGATTCAACATTCTCGTAGTCGCAAATCACTGAAAAGAATGATGAGCAAATTTTGAAGTTCTGGATATTCAGAGACAATTTAAACACTAAAAAGTTTCAATTTTATGTTGACTGACGTTTCCGTGACACTGATTGACTCGCCAAAACAATCATGATTAAAAAAAAATCCCCTAACAGGAAAAATCATTCGCCATCGTGTTCTTGGTGCGACTTGATAAAATGCTAATCTCATTAACTTTGTTCAAGTATTTATTTTAGTTTGTACTAAAATTTTCATCACTATCGTCATTATTGGCTTACTTGGAAGACGCAAAAAAAACTTGTAATTTTCGAAACTTCAGAGTTAACAGTAAAAATCGGACGTATGGCATCTTTACAAAAGCATTTCACTCAATCCTCGCAAGAAATTTAAAGAAAAAATGAAGAGCTATTTTTGAGAAAATTTTTAAAATGTCCCTGACGCTTATGTAAAGTACCTCCAAAATTTTTAGTATGTAACTCAAAATCGCAGAGCTTTGAGTTAGACCAGATCGATCAGAGATAATTCATTTTGGAAAAAGAACAAAAATTATTTTCAGCACAATTTTTTTTCAAAAATGTTTCAAAATTTTTTGCAACTTTCTCCTCGTTGAAATCCCTGATATTTAAATATTGCAAAAGTTCAAATTTTTCTTTCAACTACAATATTGAAGGTTGAGATTTTTTCCTGAATGGAATCTGATCTCTAAAGATAGATTTTGATATAACTTTATGAATATTTTTTTTTTTAAATTATGAGTAATTTTCGCATAATTTTGTGAGAAATATAGACAATTTTATTTTTTTAAACAATCATATTCTCAATTTAAGCGGCTCCCATCGTTTTCTTCGAATGTATCAAAGAACGTTAAAAACATTGGTGCTAGTCTCATTTCCAGCGAACTCTTTCATTATATAAAATTTTAAAAGTTAATACTTCCAAATACAAAATTGACGATAAAGATTATTGCCTTAAAATCTTTTTTTATAAAATGAACTCTTTAAAAAGGTCATGGACATCTTTTGCAAAAAGCTTGACGGGTCGTTTCTGCGTCATTTATTTGCGAATTTAATGCGATTTATAAAAAAAATGTGTTCTCAAAAATTGCCCCAATTTTTTCCCGAGGATAGAACAAAGAACACTTAAAAGAATGGCGCAGGATTTATTGTCGTTGAACTCTCTGAAGTTTCGAAAATTGCATATTTAGAAATAATGTGATTAAGTTTGTGCAGATGTAGCTCACTGGCTTCCTTACTGTAATATGTTCTAAAAAAAATTTGAAATAAATCCATAAAAAGAAATAAGGGATATTTTTTCAAAAATAGCTCAAAATTCTCTAATTATTTTTCCTTTGATAGAGCAAAGGACCCTTAAAAATGGCACAGGTCCCAATTTCAGCAAATTCTCTGTATTTTCAACAATTTAAAAGAAAATTAACATTCCAAAACTATAATATTGATGCAGATTTTTTCTTCATGAAATCTACGGTATTAAAAGTAGATCTCGTAGTGTAAATAAAAATTGTAAATGCAAGTGATCGTATTTTTTTAAACCGTCGGAAAGATTGGGTATATCTGTGGCGCTGGTTGTGTTTGAGTAGGGGTAATGTGGATGGAGTGCTAATTCTAAGAACGTGATTTCTAAGCCCAGCGCGAAAAAGATTGCTGGGTGGAAACACTTTGGCAGGTTAATGTATAATATTGCGATTACAATTAATGTGAAAAAGTGTGTGCTCAAGTTCCCCACTCCCACCACCTGAATTGGTTCACCCTGGATGTGTGCTCTTTAGCAATGATCCGTTATGCAAAGATTCCACTGATTTGAATGATCACTCATCACAATTTGCAAAAAATTACAATTCCCTGGAATTAAATTAACTAGCACGCCTACATCTTCATTGAAAGAATATGCTCATAACTTTAGGTGATAATATCAGGATAAATCCCTGATTTGAATCTCGTTACCTGTGCAACACCGAATTGCATCTGAACCTTCTATAGACCACGACCGCTCTCCAATGTTACCCAACGTACGCAGGGAGTTAGAAACCTGTCCTTTCAGTGGAGCTTTCCAGAGTGGGAGTTTCTAGAACTAGTATGTGCAAATCCCAGCTCTATGACTTGAAAATGTATGTCTCTTCTCTTTCGAAATATATCCTCTATTTTTTCTAGAACCGGCTGGCATATTGTGCAAGGACAGGAATCAGCATCTTAAAGTTGACAATCTTTTCTTTGATAAGTTCACATATTATTTGCAAGTAAAAGGAAGAGCAAAGTAACTTCAGTTTTTCGTGAATAAATTCTTCAACAATAATTTCAGCATTTGATTTTAACTTCGTCGCCTACTACGTAGTTACATAGTGTAGATAAAATATTGTAATACGGCAAGGGGAAGTGGCAATTTTTCGTCAGAAAATCTCGTATTTGGGGTTCCTGATATCGAGAAACTGAAAAATTCTTGTTCCTATATGTAGTATCCGTAAAGTAAGAGAGTGTAAGTCTAATTCCACGTTTATGGGTCCTTGATAACCAAAAATTGTTTTTGCCAAAAGTCTGCCTAGACGTCTTCAGTCACGCAAGCGTCTAAACTGCTCAGACGATTTTCTTCCAAATCGATATTGTCAGGTCGACCTGGACGTATTTCAAACGGATATTTTGATTTTAGGGGATACTTTACACAAAGCCTTTATAATGTATTCCAAATTTTCTCGAAAATAGTTCCAAACTTTTGGATTAATATTTTTGTTTTGGGTACAGCATCAAAAATGGCGCAGGTTTCTTTTATTAAACTGCCTGAATTTTCAAAAATTGCAAATGCTCTAACTTTTAGCGGCGTCTCCTTACCACTGTAACTTTTTTTTCGCTCATAGGCCAACTCGGACCACGCGTGCATACTGCTTCAGCCGGTGCAAGTTCCTTTCTGAAGGGTGGGGGGTCAGAAATTTAGCTGAATCCCAATTTTTCCCCCTCAATTTATTAGCCCTGGGGGTATGGACGATGAGATGATTGTGATGAGGGATGAAAGGACGGCACACAAATACACTCATGCCCGAGGCGGGACTCGAACTCGCGGTATTCTGGTCCGAGACCGCGACGGCACCACTGCCCTAACGATTTCGGCCATCTGACCGGCCTTACTACTATAATATTGCACATAGAGATTTTTTTCTTACTGAAAACTGTTCTTCAAACTCAGATATTTAAATAATGTCACGTCAAAATATGAGTTGTTTTCACGCAACTTTGCCTGAAATATACCCTATGCAATTCAAAAAATATATTTCCTAAAAAGAGGCTCCAATTTTTTCTTTCGATTTTTTCATGCATATAGCAAAGAACGCGTCTAAAACTGTCGCAGATTGCATTGACGTTGAGCCCTCTGAATTATCGAAAATTGCAAAACTTACAAATAATGCGGAAAAACATATACTGTTGTAGCCAAACTGGTTCTTGTGATCATTGATGCGTCAAATAAGCAATTTTTACCCATGCAATTTGTTGCTAGCACGGAAATAAAATAGGTCGGGATTTGGCAGACGGAGACGGCTCCCCGCTGCTGCAGGCGTGTTCGGCCAGCGAGTCGGAGAAAGAGCGTCTGTCACACTTGTTTACGTAGCAGGTAGCCAAGGCGAAGTCGCACAGCGTGCATGAAAGAAAGCAGCGAAGCGAGTCGGGGGCGGGGGCGGAAGCGGCGAGCGTTGGCCGGCAGAGGCTTCAGATAAGAGCGGCGCGGGGCGGAGGCAGCGCTCTGCCCTTGAGGTGGGCGTGGGCGTGGGTGATTACCATGACGGCTGCACACGAGGAAGCGGCGCCGATGGAGAGACGCGTGGCGGGAATGCCGAGAATCCCGCGCCGCGCCCGCGCCGCGCCGCGCCGCGCCACGGCATTCCGATGCAGCAGCGCCCCGGCGCTCACGCCCGCCCCCCGCCCCCGCCCCCGCCGCAGGGGTCACCGCCGGCGACCCGCGCCGCCCGGCACGCTTGTCAGCGCGCTTGTCAGAGCCTCTTCACGCGCTTGTTCAACACACGAAAGCGGACACAGATGTTATTAACGGGCACATTGCTGCGAGGAACCAGCAATTCCTCGCTCTACGGTCCTTCAACATTAACACTCTGTGTAATTTGGGTGCGTATTATTACGTGTTGTGTGTATGAACATTTTGGCGCTTTATTGTTATCTTTGTTATTTTTTTGGTTAAATGAGCTGGATGCATGTGTGCAGAGCACATTAGAGCTGAAATTTTATTACGTGCTTCATTAATTATTTCGTTCATTGTCCGTGATCATCTCATTTCCATACTACACTCGTAAAGTTAACAATGTATGGCATGGGGATTCCTGAACTAGAAATATCTCGTCGGAAAAGACAATAAGACATGTAAAAAATTGACAATTTGTAGGAGAACAGTTTTAAGATAAAAAATTTAACCTCAGCGAAGTCGTTCATATCGTTCAAGTGTTTTAGGCTCTATATTGGCTGACTTCCGAAATATAATTATAAAATGTTTACTAGTGAAAATAAATTATATTCTAAACATATGAATATATATATGCTTATATATGCATATGCATATATATGCTTTTATAAATGCGTCATTTTTCTTTGACATCGGCAATGTGCGCAGTCACATCAATTGTTTGAAATGTTTCTTTACTATATTTTACGACAGAATGCGCGACTAAGCCGTACATTGGATTTTCACAAAAATTGTTCATCTCCAATCGCTTTGACTGATGTCGCGCTTTCTTCAATTTGAAACGTATTTCTGGATTTTTGGGGGGGCTTTAGATGAAACGTCAACGACATTTTCAGAGAGGCAATTTATAAAATTTTATTTCGCAAAAACGCCATTAATTTTTTTCCCAATAGAAGTGCAAAGGTGCTTAAAACATGGTGCATTTTCATCGAATTATTATTTCGGATTTCCGGGCACGTCAAATGATATAGTCATTAGTTCCGTAAGTGTAGAGCTTGGTTTTTAAAACGTGAGGTGGCGGTGATCTCCTGCTGGATAGTGAGATCTGGCGTCGACCTACACTTCGGCTTGCGGGGTTTTCCTCTCTAGGTGTCTCCCACCAAGTGGAAACAGCCTCAGCCAAGTGAAGCTCTAAGCGCCCGACGCGTGGGATAGTGTAGTGCGCGTAAGTGGAGGGGTGTGTAAGTAAGGGATGAGGATAGGACAAGAAAGAGAAAGGAAAGATCGCACGCAGTCCGTGGCCCGATTCTTAGGGTACTGCTCCGGCGTTCGCCTGGGGTTGATCGGAGAAAACTGCCGATCAGAGCAGCCGGCCGCTAGAATTATCACCCAGTCAGCGGCTGAATCCGATCTAGCGGTGAAGCTAGTGTCAAAGATCCCTTTCCCGTTGGAACTCAAACCTTGCGACTTCCTTCTCACAGATGCTGCAGGGATATCAGTTGTTGCCTTGAGCCACCTCAGCAGGTATTTTGTCGAACTCTCTGAATTTTCGGAAATTGTAAAAGTTCAAAATAATGTGAGAAAGTATGTGCCTGTGTAGCACCACTAGTTTACTGTGTAACATTAAATATATTTTAAATCTATTCAAAACATTTAGAATTTGGAGCACCGTCCCGTCAGCAGATACTACGGGTTGATAATGAGGTTACGTGATAACGATAACGATGTACATTGTTATATTATACACGGTACACGGTACATAGGTATATGGCAGTATGCTTCAATGCAAAATTTTAAAAATTATGAGAATTGAAAATATGCGAGTTGCAACAATTATTCACTTGCGTATTGAAGCAATACTCTTAGTTTTCGATACAGTGAAAAATGTACTTCAACTGACATTCCTTAGAGTCTAAGGCCAAAATGGCAAATGTACTTCTCACTGTTGTCAAGGCATTCTCAATTTTGAAATCTTATTATCACAGTGAACGGCACGTCGAGAAACTGTTTCTTCTTGGTTTTACCAGCCACCACAAAATCCAGCGTTTTACAGAATATCCTTACTTCAGGTGGCGAGAGTTTGACCACTTTTCGAGAAACGCCAGGCACCGCAACAAACATGGTTACCACGCCCGAGTACCATTAATGAGAACGTCTCATATTTGCTAAGTCGGCTTCCACTCTTCTCTCCATTTCTTACGTATGCGTGAATGCTTGCGAGTTCGTAAGATTATGCTTCGCGCATCCGTAAGCGGGAAATTTCACGTAGTATTGTATTTTCCCAGTAAATACTGAAAATCTATAATTTGAAGTCAAACGTGCACGTGTTAAAGTAAATTTACTATCGACTCGAATGATGTTTGGACCTCACAATGTCTCATACTTGTTAAGGAATTTCCTATTTGAAAATTTGTAATTCAGAAACGTTCGCAAAATCCTTAGTTTCCTTGAAGTTTCCTTGCATCCCATCCACCCATCTGTACGTCGCTTTTTACCGAGCTTTTATCTGAAAATACATACAAAATTTGTTAGGTTCGAATATCACATTATAAAGAACCTTTAATGCGCTGGAATAAGAATATATTTGAAGAAGACACTCGATATTGTTCGCATTCGCAAGCAAGTAACACCATCAATGTTGCAATTTCTCCGCGATTTGGTATTTTAATAATCGAATAAAAATTTAACAAATAAAATAAATTAATAGAATTTGAATTCTGGGGAAATCTTCTCATATATTCCGTTTTACATTATATTATTTTTAATCCACTTGGAGGGCAGTATCCAAGACGCACGAGTAAAGACCGAGTCACGCACAAAAGCCAAACAAAGAAGGGACAAGAAAGACGAAGAAAGGTTACACTCTGGGGCCAGGTATAAAACTAACACCACGAAATGCACGTGAAAAAAAAATCTTGAAAGAGTGCACGATTGGCCAATCGGTCATTGGAATTTAACATTTGTTGCAGTTGCTTCTGCTCTTACGGGGGTAAATGGAAGTAACCATTGTTTATACTATGTTTAAAAGGTTTAACATGAAATAATATTAATATTTACATAATTACTTAAATAACTGTACATGGAAATCTAGACGACTTGAACGCTCCAAGTTCTCCGCGAGAAAGGCCCAGGCCACTAACGAGATCTCCAAGAGCGACGTTCACTCCAACCGCAGCCTCCGCCGCAAAGAAATCAAACAGAACGGCTTCCTGCCTTTGCGAGACGCGCCACAGAAGCTGCTGGCGCGTTCCGTCGCGTGTTTGATCTTCTGTTTCGCTGCGGCGACAGTAAATAACGCGCGAGTGACGTCAACTGACAGCGGCCGCGCGGCGAAAGAGAAAGACGCCTGAAATACCGCTTCTGCTGCCCAGCCTCCCCGGTCCGCGCGCGAGCCCGCGGTTCGCGCCCCATTCCGCTCCGCTCCGCTCCGCTCCCCCCCCCCCCCCCCCCGCGGCCCGGCGCGGCCCGGCGCGGCCCGGCGCGGCCCGGCGCGGCCCGGCGCGGCCCGGCGCGGCGCGGCGCGGCGCGTGAAATACAGATGCGGCAGCGATGATGTTACTTTCAGTGTTTCCTTAAAGTGTAGTGCAGTGAAGTGTGAATGAATGGGGTGAATGCATGCTAGTATATAATGAAGCAAGTATAAATGATGGGTGAATATAGAGAAAAAAGATTCTTACCTATATAATAAGAACAATTTCTCTAGTTACGAACTCATCTTAGTGTACGTTAGGAATGCCAAAGTGCAGGTAATTTAACTTTAGAATTAGAATAATAAACTTCGTTATTAAGATAAAGCCCCTCCTCCAGCTGCTTAAGCCGCAATCAGCTTAATGTAGTAATCAAAGGAAAATAAATTCCCCTCACCGCAGGTTTTCTGTGGAGGGGCAAAATTAACATTAAAAATGTCGATGTCAAAACATAGATGTTCTCGTAAAACATGGAAGTTTTAAAC
>JAZDUA010001368.1:0-91898 GCA_038098605.1 Gryllus longicercus
GAGCGACCATCCGCCTTTGCGCGAGGGCTTTGTGTCGTGGACGGAACAATGGTTTTAAACACGTTTTACGTCTTTCTTCGTACGAAATACAGGAAATACGAGGGAGACACCAGGCCATCAGGATCATCACAAGTAAAAGGGATAGTAGTCTGCTCGATGAAGATAGAACAAACCGTGTTCGTTTCGATCGAATGCAAACAGATATTAGTACCATCAGTTATTGTTTCTCATTTTAACTTTTCCAACATTGTGATTATAAGCATCTTTCATACAACAACAAAACAGTGAAAACGTAAAAACATGGATGTTAAAAAACATCGGTTTCGATACATCGATGTTTAAAACATTGATATTTTTATAGAAACATCGATGTTTTGAAAACATCGACAATGATGTTCGCATCCCTAATATGAGTGAGTCTCCGCTCGCAAGTTGCGAGGATAGGGGCTGATTTCTGAAGCGTCTGATAAATCTTAAATTTCTTTACTTTGTAATCACATTTTGGGTATTATTAACGTGTTTCAACTACTGGTGTTTAGTGATCTTCTTGAGATAAATATGCGTACTTCTGTTTTCCGCTCCCTTGACAAACAAGTATAAGAGCATTATTACTAAGAAGTTTTATTTTGCATTAGCCAAAGCTGTAGATAATGCAATTGAAACGACTTTTTGTGTCCTCTTGTCACTTTGGACCATTGTTTTTTAGTTATTCGAATCCTTTGCCGGCAAAGAAAGAGTGTTTATGGTGTTTTTACGCATGGAAACAGAATATGGTCCTAGGGTTCGAATCCCGACGTCGACAGGTCTTTCAATACTAGTTACATAGCTAGGTCGAATTCAGTCGTTTCTGGAGGAGAATTGTAGCGCCCGGCTTCTGTGTTCGGTAGTTTTCCTCGGTTTCTCCGATCAAGGCGAGTGCCGGAGCAGTACCTAACAAACAGGCCACGGAACGCGAATCTTTTCTTCCTATTCCTTGTTCTATCCTCATTACTTACATAAAGACACACTTAGACTTTCATACACTACACCACAACACATGTCGGGAAACCGGTCGGGATCTTAAAACTTGTCCCAGTTGGGGCGGTGCCCCGCTGGTGGGAGATACCCTAGGGGAAACCCCGCTAGCCGACGGTAGATCGGCGCCGGATCTCCCCATACACGGGGGAGGATCACCGCCACCTTCTGAGTAACAAAAACACGCATACACTTACAGGACAAATGGCCGTAGCAGTTGACTCGTCACTTACCAATCAATAAAAAAAAACAACTAGCCAGACATTTGGGTGTAATTCAGCCGCTTTCTGGAGGAGAATTCTAGCGGCCAGCTGCTCTGATCGGTTGATTTCCGTGGTTTCTCTGACTAAACATCAGGCGATTGCCGGAGCAGTACCCTAACAAACGAGCCATGGACCGCGCGCGATCTTTCCTTCCTCTTTCTTGTTCTGTCTTCGCCCCTTAGGGCCCCTTCACACGTCTCCACAGCGGCGCGTTTCCGTCAACCAGCAGAGCCCTCCAACGCCGCCACCGCCGCAGCCACGGCCGCACCGCCGCTCGCCGTGGAAGGGGGTGGGGTCTGCAGAGGTAGGTTTTGCCGACCCTCCGGCGACGACGAACAAAGGTATCACAGCAGGTAAAACGCCGCGACCGGCGGCGCAATGAGATTACCATCATTTTAAAGCTGTGTTCTGCTAGCGGTAGCGGGTTTGCCCTCCTGCGCTTCTCGGAGCGATAGTCTCAGCGGCGTAAAACCCACCACATTAATGGCGCCTTCCCACGTTGCAACGCGGCGCAGCGCGGCGCGCTTCCGTCAAGCAGCAGAGCCCAATCCGACGCCGCCACCGCTGCAGCCACGGCCGCACTGCGGTCCGCCGTGGAAGGGGGTGGGTCTGCAGGGGTATGTTTAAGGGCCCCTTCCCACGGCGCGGCCGCGGCGCGCTTCGCAGCAGCGCGGCGCGTAGCAGAGCATTGGTTTGAATGGAGGCCTTCCCACGTGCAGCGGGTGGCGGCTGCTGCGGCAGCCGACGCCGAACTCCAGCTACGCGAAGCGGAGGAGGGGCCACGCGCCACGGCTAGCAGAACACAGCTTTAAATGGGAGCCTTCCCACTGCGCCGCGGCCGCAGCGTTCTACCTGCTCCGGTCCCCTTTGTCGTCGCCGGAGGGTCGGCGAAACCTACCCCTCCAGACCCCACCCCCTTCCACGGCGGGCGGCGGTGCGACCGTGGCTCCGGCGGTGGCTGCGTCGGAAGGGCTCTGCTCCTTGAAGGAAGCGCGCCGCGGTCGCGCCGTGGGAAGGCGCCCTAACCGACCCTCCGGCGCCGACGAAGAAAGGGACTGCAGCAGGTAAAACGAAGCGACCGGCGGCCGCAGTGGGAAGGCTACCATTTAAAGCTGTGTACTGCTAGAGGTGGCGCGAACGCCCTCCTCCGCTTCGCGTAGCGAGAGTTCTCCGCTGCTTGCCGCAGCAGCGCCCGCCCACTGCACGTGGGAACGTCTCCATGCAAACCAATGCTCTGCAACGAGCCGCGGCGAACGGATGCGCGCAGCGGTGACGTCTTGAGAAGGGGTCAGCAACAGCTCTCCCCGTCCAGCAGGGGAAAGATAATTGCGTCCTCCTGCGATAAGAACAAGTACTACACTTATGACTAGTGACCTGGACCTAGTTGATTCGCCCGGATTCACAAATCGATCCATCAATCACAAGGATACAAAACATCACTGTGTGATGTATTTCGAAACTAAATTTCATACAAGTCCAGTTGCTTTACTGTTTACTGACAATAACGAACTACGAACGTACGAAACAAAAGGAAATAAAAACAACCAGCACTACTCGTGGCTAACCGGAGCTATCACAAAGAAAAGCATTGCATGCCACCGTGGAGAGGAAACGCAAGCAGTTATGACATCACAACACGAACAGCGCGTATTCAAACTCTCTCTCTCTCTCTCTCTCTCTCTCTCTCTCTCACACACACACACACACACATACATATATATATATGTATATATATGTATATATGTATATATATATGTATATATATGTATATATATGTATATAATATACTACAGCGCATTAAGTACGAACGAACCAACTTAATGCGCTGCCGTACTGTTCATCCCATTGCGATAAAGCTATGTCAACGTATTTCTTTTACTTGTGGGAAGAATATAAGCATCGTACGTTGGGAATGTGCATATGCCTGTGCACGTAGATTCCCGTTGATGATGATTTTATACTGACCCAACCGCTCCTGTCCAGGCTCTCCACGAAACGTCGCTCTACGCAACCCGCAGCACCCTGAAGAGTGTCTGCCTCCGCGATTGTAAAATAACGCCCGGGAGAGGCAGGTACAGAAACAGAGGACAGAGCAACCTACAGAAAGGCAGAGAAAGAGAGAGACAGACAGAGAGAGACGGAGAGGATATATTATAAAAATGTAGTTACTTGGAAATCAGAAGCGTACACTTCAATTTCATTTGTACAGATGAAAAGAAAGCTTGTTTACAATTAAATAAAACAACTTATGTGCTTTTAATAATGTAACATTTCTTTTAAACTGTCACAAAACCACAACAACATCTCCGGCTATGAGAATTTTGTATGTATAATTTAGAAAGAAAGAAAAGTTATCCGTGTTCAAAAAGTTGGACAAATGCTGTTCGAGACAGAACACATGTTGAATTTAAATCTCGCGCCCCTTATGCGCCTACGAAACGCCGCTAGATGGTGTGTGTGTGTGTGTGTGTGTGCGGGGGGACACGTACGTCGCCCAGCGTGTTTTTTCAAACCGACGTGTTTCTCCTTGCCGCTGTTGGATGGTGTGGATGTCTCTAACAGCGAATGAAAGAGGCGGAGGGCACAGTTGAATTTACAAACGCAAGGTTACTTTTCATACCGTGGTAACAGAAGTTGGCTCTCACTTAATATAATTAATGAGCTGCAGATCATTCGTCAAAAGGAATCAAAAGAAAAAAGTTATCCATATTCAAAATGTTTGAGAAGTACTGTTCTTGACAGAGCACTAGATGAATTGAAATATCGCGCCACGAATCGTACACACCATATGCTTCAATGTAACGCCGCTAGATGGTGCGGAAGTGGGTGCAAGAACGGCGCCCGGGATGTTTTTCAACGAACGTGGTTCTTCTTCCCGCGATTGGATGGCGCAGGTGTCTCTAGCAGAGATTGAAAGAGGCGGAGGGCAGAGCCGAATAAATAAACACTAGTTAATTTCTTAGACTGTCTTTAATTAATTCCCATTTAATGTGAAATATTCTGCCTGCCTTTATATATTTCAACGTGATGGATTTACAATTCCATCATTTTAACCTTGATAACGGAAACCAAATTAGACCTCGAAACGTTGACTGAGATAGTTATGTTAATAAATCTGTAAAGAAAAAAACTTACTGTTCTTAATAAACCATCCTCCTAAATGATAATAAAAACAAGGTTACTTTTCAAAGCGTCATAACAGAAATTGGCTCTCACCTAACGGAATTGGGACCCTTCGTCAAAAGACGTCAAAGGAAAAAAGTTATCCACATTCAAAATATTTGAGAAATATTGTTCCACAGAGCACCTTGTTGAATTGAAATATTGCGCTACGAACCTACTCGCCATATGTCCAAATAACACCGCTAGATGGTGCGGGGGTGACACAAGTACGTCGCCCAGGGATTTTTCAACGGTCGTGTTTCTTCTTTCCGCTGTTGGATGGCGCGAATGTCTCTAACAGCGATTGAATAAGGCAGATGGCACAGCTGAATTAATAAACACGAGGTTACTTTTCATAGCGTCGTAACAGAAGTTGGCTCCCACTTAACGTAAT
The DNA here is from genome assembly GCA_038098605.1 of Gryllus longicercus. Taxonomy (NCBI): domain Eukaryota; kingdom Metazoa; phylum Arthropoda; class Insecta; order Orthoptera; family Gryllidae; genus Gryllus; species Gryllus longicercus. The sequence goes on from JAZDUA010001368.1 coordinate 4,834, forward strand.
TTATGTGCTGCAGATCCTTCGTTCTGTGATCATTATCCACGTTATTATCGCTAATTAACTTGTGATGAAAAAGCTCGTATCTGCGAAAACTACAAGACGCCTTCTTCCCTTGAAGAGAAGTTTCCTCGAGAGGATCTCTGAAGAGAGGGTGATGGTTCTATGAGTCGTCACTTCAAGATAGGCTACCGCTACCTGAGGTCACAGCTTTGATTCCCCACCCGGGTCAGACATTTTGGGAAGAATTTGGTATTTTTGTTTTCAGAACATTTTACGGATTGGCATTACAATTTCCAATGTATATGAACATTATTAAAAGATTACTAACGTTGTGGAACTGAATGTTTTAGAAAGAGAAGGTGTGTTAGAAGACTAACGTATTTAACATTATTTCACGCACCCGGTGCTGCTCTGTCGCGAATAGATATTTCTCTACGGATTTCAAACATGTTTCTGTCGATGTGTCCAGATGATTATTTGCATCTGCCTGTATAGTCCCCCAATATAGACAGAAGCAAGGAGTCATCTAAACACACAGCTTTGCACGCTGACTGTGAGCCGTGGTCTCATATAAACTGTGAATCGTATTCTCAAAAGTGGCCTATATGTTTTCCTCCAGAGAAATAACTCTTAAACCAATGCTGAGCGTCATAGTCAGGAGTTGGAGAGATATTTAAAATTCCAACTTTAATGACATTTGCTCTGAGTTGCTTTTTCATGTAAAATTCTAGTGTGTTCTTTTTTTGTATTTTTACTGTAGGTAACAATGCGTTACATAATTTTTAAAATTGAACGTCTGATTCTGAGTATCCGAATTTACCACATATTATGCCGATTATCCTTATAGAGACGTAAGACGTTGTTAGACGTACGTATATGAGGTGTCTCCAATACAAACCCGTAGGAATTTTTAATCAATTTTCTGTATAACTAAGTTATTATACGGAATTTAGAATTCAAAGATGGTTTTCAGATCAAAGAGAGATGTTTTAGCTAAGTGAGTGTTAAGATGACATAGTTCCATTATTTCATCTTTATTTCCTTTCTCTTTTGCCAATATTCTTAAATTTTATATCAATCTTCTTGTAATTAACTATAAGGAAGACAATCCGAGTGCGCGGAAGATTTTATCTGGGCTCTCTCACTTCCTTCGGTGTGCATTCCACAACACACTGATCTTCGTGATTCACCATCCTTTTATCTTTCTCCAGTCTCAATACTTTCGCATTCTAATAATTGTTTAAGAAGCTTTAACTAGTAGCGTACCCATGTCATAAAACAATTCGAAACTATAAAAAATACATTAATATCGTTTTCCACGAACCACGATCTCTATCTGCTGCCTTGCAAAAGAGCTCGAATTATAACATAGTCAGTTGTCATATGTAATTGTGGCGTGATGCCTAGTAACAAGATCTGCGGGCAATTGTTCAAAAATTACAGAACGATTAATAGTCATATGCGTTTTGGATGAATAATTCTCAGACGCATGTGAAGTGGATTTATTAGTGAAGCATCTGCAAATTTGTAATCAAGAAAGAAAGAGTTGTTAATAGCGTGTGAGATATAACAACTAGAATCAAACTTGATTTAAACTCTAATTTAAAAAAAAAATATTCCTTAAGTATTCACAAATTTATAATCAAGAAAGAAAAAGTTGTGAACCATGTATGAAAACTAAAAACTAGACTTCATTTCGATTTGAACTATTATTTTGAAAAAAAAAAAATTCTTCCCAGTAACAGGTGGCGGTAATTGTCGACCGCAAAAGGTAACGATTGTGACGTTACAGCATCAAGCCGTTGGTAAGTCCGTCTCCTTGCACGAGTGTTCCTGCGGAAAATGCTATTCAGCGACTGAGAGGAGGACGGACGAGCGATCGGCTTCGATCGCTCAGTGGCAGCGCTGCTCTTGCCTCCGCAGCTTCACTGTGACCGGGAGGTGCTTGCGTTCGAATCCGAGCATTGCGGGATATTTACTCTAGCTCCGTAGCCAGGCTGTATTTCGAGTACGGCCGATATTGGAATATGGCTCCATATGTTGGAACCCATATTGTTTACGAACAATAAAATCTCTCGAAAAAGTACAAAAATATGCTGCAAAATGTGTTGGGAGAGCACGTTCTAATTCTGAAATTATGTCGTGGGAACCTTCGGAAAAAAGTCAGGGAGAAATCGTGTCTTTGTGAGTTATTCAAATCAATAAGAAGTTATCGTCCGTGGGGGGAAGTACAGGCAAGATTATCAAAACCAACATACGTCCCGCGGAATGATCATGGCTCTACAATTCGAAAGGAAAAACAGAGAACAGAGAACAGATGTAGGTAAATTCTCATTTGTAAAGAGATATATACCATATTGAAACGAAATACCTGCAGCAGTGCTGGGAACTTTCCCGCAGAATGTCAATTTTTTTTAAATTAGATGAAATAAATTGTAATTTTTTAAGAATATATAAACACTAAATTTTTTTTGTATTATTATTGTTATTTTATATTAAGTCAGCTTGAGCATTTAGATCGAACCCGAGCCTTCCAACTGCGAAGTCAGTGCGCTATGCCCTGAGCCACTTCGATCGGTGCTTATTAATTATTATTATTATTATTATTATTATTATTATTATTATTATTATTATTATTTCTCCCTACATTCATCACTTACATATGAATACGGTTGAACATAAAATCTACTCCAGGTTGCTAACAAGTTGCCCCTGCAATACTTTGGGCAAAATGTGGACTGTTCCTAATACCGCGGTGCCTTTTGCTTCCAAGTATTTTCAACGATTAAGAAGTCTGAAGAAGTTCTTACAATTTGTGGAACGAATTCCAGAGTTTCGAGAACTATCGGCACGACCTGTGATTTCACGACCCACATTCTGCTGATCCCGATTTCCAAACCCTTGATTTAAAACGTTTAATACAACTGACTCGTTTCATATTTCAAATCTATGCTCCCTCTAGTGTCTGAAGCCACGGAATGTAAAGGAGGTTTACTGGAATAATATTAGAAACTTTTTGATTTAGTACGAAATAGAAGAAGCAATGTAGTTTTAAAAGTGAACATATATATTCTGAGTTGAAATTACTCCTTATGTAAAGGAAAACATATGCTTCGAAACTTTGAGAGAGATGGAAAGACTTTTGAAATTCATACAATTAAAAAATGGTTTAAACTAAATTAAGTTAAAGTATGATTTCTTTGTACAAGTTTTAAGTCTGTTTAATGTGTGTGTGTGTGTGTGTGTGTGTGTGTGAGAGAGAGAGAGAGAGAGAGAGAGAGAGCGTAGGCTTCCGCGGCTGGAGTCAGTATTTACTTGGCTGTCCGGGTGACGGGCGTAATCATTACGCCCTGAAGAAGGTCGCAGAATGGCGACCGAAACGTCGGCACTTTCGCCATGGACACGGCGTCACCCGGACAGCCAAGTAAATATAGTGTGTGTGTGTGTGTGTGTTTAATGATTGTAATGATAACTGTCTATAAAACATTTGGCCAAAAATCCTATCAAATTTAGTTTCTTTGCCTTCTTTACAATATTCTGTTTGCATAGCACAGTTCGAATCGCATGGCATGTACACGATATCTTCTGGAAATCCCTTTTTATCAATATCCAGTTTATTTGCTGCTTTCGTACGTATCGTCGTAATGTCGATTTATTGGTCGAAAAATAACGTACACTGTTAAAGTGACGTCACTGGTTTTGGGAGTGTTCCCACTGCAAGGAGTTGAGGTCGTAACATCTCCCAGTGGAGGTAACTACAGCCCGTATCCTACCTTTTCATGTATTCCGATTTTGTTGTAATATATATAATATCTTTATTCTTACTTAATATTGTTTCAATTATTTGTTTTATAATACCTACTTTTATTCTTCATTTTTACTTCGTTTACTCGTTTTATGATATGTAATGTTATTAGTAGAAGTGATACCAGGAAAAATATTATCTCTAAGTCAAAGATTATAATTTATATCTTTAATATTAATCCATATTATTTCAATTATTTGTTTCACGATACCTTTTTTATTGATCCTTTCTTCGGCAACTGGTTTTATAAATGTTATGTTATTAATGGAAGAAATTATGAAAACATTGTTATAACTTACTTATAATTCATTTAAAATAGCTCAAATTTTACGTTTGTATAATATAGTTTTATGAATTGACAGCCTTAAGAAATGTTCCAGCATTGGTATAGGGCAATTTGTATTTTCTAAAATAAATAACTGAATTTGGTAGGATTTCTCATGCTGATATGAACAATGTTCATTATTACTGTTATAAATATAATAATTAGTATAATATCATTATTAAAGCTAATACTATGCAACGAACTCCGTGAAATTAATTAATAGCAAACTTTGAAATCAAGGCTCTTCGGAATTGGCTAATGTTACTGTCTAATCAGTGAAAATGATGAATTTAACTGTTTTACAAAAACGTGAAAATTCAGTAAATTTAAAAATATTGAGGGCGGTAGAATCCACTTGCCCCATAAGTAACGCTTATGCAAAATACACTACACGACCATTTACGTCCCGATATAAGGCGCAACTGCTTTTGGGATAAGGCCGCCCCGAGCGTAATTCTCCAAGGCAGGGTACCTTGGGGCACTCCGCCTTTAACCTCGGCCGGGGCCGGCGCCGCGGCGGCGTAACAAATGACGCAAACATTTGAGCAGAGCCGGCCGCGGAGGGCGCCAGGCGATTAGCACGCTGCTGCACCTGCCCCCCGCGGTTGGCAGCCTTGCTCCCGCCCCGAAACTATAAATAAGGTTGCGCGGTGCGCGCTTAGAAAAGCGAAATGCGGAACGACTGCCTCAGTGGCGCCTTGTGAGGCTTAAACGCCGTGGAGGGGGGGAGGAGGATTCTCAAAGTGTAGCAATAGTTGTTTACGTGGCTAGTAGAGAAAGTCTTCGTTGAACCCATCTCGATCAGGTTTTTGGCCATTTTCCCTGATCCATTGAGCAAATGCTGAGATGGCCCCTTGTTTTGCTTCTGGACGTAAATGTAGGTTCACTGTGCGCACGTTTTGTTGAACTCTCCTTTTGCTTTAATGGTAGGAGTAGAGATAAAGGCGAGTTACTATTTTGTTAGCAATGAAGAAAAATCATACTTCCAATTCGTTTACCGATGCAAATAAGTTTTCTATAATTCGGAAACGAAAATGACTATTTTTTTCAAACATTGCTAATTTTGCGCTTTTTTAAAATTTTCTTTTATTTATTTATTTTAAACTTTTACTCAACTTTCAACTATTTACAGATAAAATGATGAGAAGGGATTCTGAAACTCAAGAAAACGTGCGCAGTTGATCTTCTCCCTCATACGTCACATACAGTTTTTACTGTTTTTTTTTTTTTTCACTAAATAAATCTAAATCTAAAACGAATGACATTTTGACGGACTATGACAGGGAGAGGTGTCTCAGGGCATTGACTGATCGGATATTCCTAGGTTCGAGTCCCGGCGGTGTGACGATGTTCGACTCTAGACAGCTAGGTCGAATGCAGTCACTGTCTGGAGGAGAATTCTAGCGAACGGCTGCTCTGAAGGCGGTAGTTTATCGTTGTTTCTTCAACACCAGGCAAATGCCCGAACAGTATTTTCAGTAACGTCATGGGAACTTCCTAAAGTTATTTTGAGTGTTATTACTCGATCAGTTCTATTATTAAATTTTAGTTTGATTATATTGATGTTGGTTTATGATTTAGGGAAGGGGTAGTATTGATAGATTTTTAAGTGTTTGGACGTTTTTAGTTGAATTTTTTAAGGCGGTTTGAAGACGTCTTTAGGGAGCCTTGATTTAATTCTGTTTGGGGTGTTTGCTTGAAAATGGGCTGTACTTGGGCAGGATGCTGTGAGAGAGATAAGTGTGAGGATAAATTGATCAGATTGTCTATAATTAAACGTATAGTTCATAATGAATTTTTCTTTTGGGCATAAACCATGATACTTTGATAAGTCTTCGGAGAAATTTTCTTTGGAAAATTTGAGAAGAGTTGATATTACTAGATGCAACGCTTAAACTGGACAGGCATATGTCAATGTGGATCTAATGATACTTTTGTAGAGAAACAATTTGGTTTCAACTTTTAAAGAGGATGCAGAATTGATGAGTGGACATAGTTTGACTGCTTTTGCTGTTCCTTTTTGTAGGACTGACTTAATGTGTTGCTTCCATGATAAACTTCTCTCTATTAGTATTCCCAGATATTTTATGGGGTGGAATGGTTGAATGGGGTGAATGGTTTTATGAGGTGGAATGGGTTTGACCAAAAGAGTTGGAAGTTATTTATATTTAGAGGTGGTGTGTGTGTGTGAGTGTGTTATGAGCGTTGGAAAAAGAAACTACACTAGGCATTCAGAGGTGTAATAATAATAATAATAAATTCCTAAAGGATGAAGATGTAACTCCTTACCAAAACAATTATTAAAGAAGAAGAAAAAAAGAAACGTTGTGGGAGGGGGGTCCATTGGCATGTTATTGCCAAATTTATCATGCCACGCTTAATTTACGTTTCATTATTATTATTATTATTATTATTATTATTATTATTATTATTATTATTATTATTATTATATACTTTTTATTTATTATTTATTATGAATTTTTATTTATTTTTATATTATATATTTATTATTATTATTATTATTATTATTATTATTCGTGCAAAACTAAGTCTAGTATTGCCAATGCCCAAGCTGCCCCCTTCCTGCTAGGGGCGTGCTAGCAGATGGCAGGCCCGCTCGCCACCCGCCGCGTCCGCAGGCGAGACCCTTTTTTTTCTTTCTTTCGCGATTTGCATCCCGTGTGACGGCGGGGCGCCCGTTTGGGAATTTGCGAGCCCCTCCGGGGAACCCCGTCCGAAAGGGGTCGCGCCTCAGGGCCGGGCTCAGCGTGAAGCTCGCGCGACGCGGCACCCGATCGCGCGGGGATGGGCGGAGGCAAGAGAGGCAGTGGGCGATTTGGCGTGTCCGGAACAGAGGGAGCTGTAGCAGCTCGCGGTCTCGTCAGGTGTTAAAAATAAGAATAAAATGTCCAGGGAGGAAACGTCGAAAATAAGCTCTGAAGACAGTTTAAAGCATATTTTCTCCAATAAACTCCTTGGATATTCCGAATGACTGAGCCGCAATAAGTACTCAAAATGTACACAATTCGACTGTTTTTTTTTTAATTTCCGTGTTAATTTTTCTTTGTGAATAAATATATTCATTTCTTTTGTAAATAATACAAAATTAACTTATTTCTGGAGTGTTTATATTTTTCTGAAGTGTACATTTTTTCATAGAAAGTATTTCTTCAAATCAGCTTTTGAGTGCTTATTCCGGCTCAGCCATTTCGAATATTTAAGGAGTATATTAAAAAAAATATGCTCAAAAGTGTTTTATGTTAGAAGTTCCCACGTTTCCTCCCGGGACTCTCCGTATACAATTTTATTTTCAGACAAAGAAAGTCACACACAAGTGGTCTACTCCACAAATATAATAGAGAGATTACTATAAGAAGGGACCGCTTTGACAACTACTGCTTGATCTCTGCTGGCAATATAACAGAAGGTTATGTCCAAACACTCGTTTTGTCAGTGCGTTCGTTTACAGTCAGGTCATTTGTAAATGGCTTTATCACTATCTCTTGCAAAGTATTTGCCCTTCATGACGTTCATTTGTTTTCCGACCTCTCAAAGTGCCCCTTATTAGAGTAACTCTATATTTTAGAACGCGTCAAGGGTCATGGTCATTAGTCTCTTTACAATAGTCAACGTGTTTCTAGGAAGGTGGTGCTGTTCCTCCATGCTGAATAGTGAGTTTCGACAATGACCGACAAGTGTTTTGCGCGGAATTTCCCCTCCAGATATCTCCCCAAATGGGACACCGTCTCAACCGAGACGAGCCCTAAGCTCCAGATTGGCCGGGTGGTTAGCGGGGATTTTCCCCAACCAGATATCTCCCTTTGCCCTAGCCGGGACGAGCTGTCAGCTCCAGACTGGTTCTCCGAGTTGTGTGGTGGTGAAGTGCATGTTAGTGTAAGTGTGCGTAAGTAAAGGGTGAGGATAGGACGAGGAAGATGAAGGAAAGATCGCGCGCCGTCCGTGGCCCGATTGTTAGGGTTTCGGCATTTGCCTGGTATTGATCGGAGTGGTGACTCGTGCCAGCGCAATTTTTAATTGCGATCAATCATCTTCGGGTTCAATGAGGAGATGATTTTTGTTCACATATTTAATGCAACAATTATATATCGTCGCCTTGATGGTGAATGGGCATATTCCGCAATGAGTATGTTACAGGGATTTGAAGTTTTTGCGCATTTATAAAAACACAACTTTTAACTCTAGAAAGTCCTCTTTTTTGTTTGACTAAAACTTTTTGTTCAAATCTATTAAAAAAGAACAATATTTAGAGTTTCTAGATTCAATAAATGGGAATAACTCAACATTACAATTCTGTGGGTTAGGACCCCTCGCCTCCAAGGCGACGATATTTAATGTGTTGCTTTTTCTTCAAGAGGAGAACTGAGAATATTTCCACCCACATCATTTTAACATAAGATTCCAACATAAATTTCTAGCAGGGCATCATGAAATGTCAGCGGCAAGTTCTACGAAATTTATGTATTTGCTCCACCTCTTTCATTAAGCCAGGAACAAACTCATCCTAAGAAGCTGTGACTCAACGCCCCCTTACGAATGAAGCAAGAGGGAGAGTTTGCATGCAAAGGGCTACCCCTTATCAGTTCACGGCACCTGCACTGGACAACCTCCCCTAAGACAGGCAGTTGGCAACCGCAAAACACTTTGTAGAGTTTCATATGCATAGTAATTTGACCATATTTTATTTAGTTATTTACGTTTCAAGCTCCAAATGCATTTTATACTTATTTAATTTTCGATGTTCAATCCTTGAGATTGTTAACTTGAGACTAAATTGGACATATTCACAATGTTTTCATAACTTTTCATAAAAATTCGTGTTTAAATCACTTCTGGATAAGCGTCACGTCTTCCCAGACGGCATATTCAGTTTCGAAGAATTGTTTATAGAGGAGGTCCATTCCCTTCTTTATTCCTCTTCTTGTTGTTCTTCTTCTACATTTTGAAAGTATATTACAGAAGTAATTTCGCCATTTCAAAGTTCTTTTAGGAAGCAAAACGCCTAAAAATAGCAAGAAAATAAAATATATCTTTAACTCACCTTCAATAATTTTACTTGGTTTTGCAAGTTCTCTGATAGCTAACACGATTGCTTTATTCCTAATGGACAGATTATTTAATTCTATATTCCTCATATTAACATTTGAACTTATAATCTTCTTCGACTTATTCTTTTATTCATACTCTTCGTCTTCTTCGACATCTTCTTTTTCAACTTTATCTTCTTCTTTGGTAATATATTCTTCTTCTTCTTCTTCTTTACTAATTACGAGCACAGACTGGCCGCTTTCTTAGGCAATACTTACAAATATGTTCAGCGATTCGACACACTTTAAGGACCTTGAGTTTTTAGCCTTCTCGACGTTATGAGGAAGGAGCAGAGAAATCGTCCAGAAAATGCTGTGTAGAAAAGAAGGCACAATGTCACATGTAACATTTCATCATCTAAATGAGAAAAAGATGGTGTATTTTTTTCACCTGAAGTTATCCAGGTATTTGTTTCATAATTTTATACTGTAACCTTTAATCGGTTATATGTTTCAGGTTTGGTTGGCACCGAGTTAGACGCTAAATATATAATCTACTTCTGCTTTTAAACCGGTACAAAAATAATAGCTTTACTGGAATCTCAGGGATGTGGATTCTCTGTTTTAACAGGTCTTTCACGCTTATTTAAATCAAACAAATATATGTTTCTGACAAAATATACTATAATCTCATTGTTCCCTTTCCGGTTCATTTACAATTTTATATAGTACACACATAACAATTCAAAGAAATTTTTCGTGAAAGAGAACAACACAATACTTACCAGCTAACATGTACTGTCCATTTTCACTGAATACGTTTTATACTAATCTCTCCAATCATAGTATTATGAACCACAACCCTTGGATTTCAGATGTAACGTTACCAGATAAAGAAAGATTGATTCGATAGTTCTAAATTATCTTTTGAATAATTGAAAGCCCTCCCTAGAATGCCTATTACATTATCTGATATCACTAGATTTCCAAATAATGATTGTATCCTTATTGGATTTTTCTTACTTTTATCCACAGGTAGGTAAATGAGAATCTGCTACACAAGAGCTTTGCCGTCTTTCTTACGTCGTCCAATGACCTTCAAATAGCCTCCTCTACTGCCGTCGATGTCTCGGTCTCTTGACTTACGCGTTCGGGATCACCTTGCTTCATGCGGCCCCGCGTGTCCAAGAATTTCATTTCCAGTCACTTAATATGCAGGGAGGAAATGAAATTGACCCAAATTAACGTGCAATGGATTGTTCATTCCATCAACCATATGAAGAAATGCTTATTTGTTATAACTATCAAATACGCTTCTGGATTATAACCGTAACATGAAGAACAAGACATATAACGGAAAAATAAAACTGAAAGGAAGAATACAATACTTGTCAATTACATTCATAATTATTACACGTGCTCTCCACTTTCATTTCATTACGTTTGTTTTCTATGACGTACTTTCTTCTATTCTTTTATAATTTAAATTTAAAGTAAATGTATTTACCTCTTCGTTTTGTCTTTGAAGAGTTTTGAAGTGCGATCGGTGGTCGTCCGTGTTGAATGCCCAGATTCGTCGATCTGCTCTCTTCCGGAACACAACCTGCCCGTTCTGCTACTCCTTGTAGAAAGAACGATTTCCACGAAAACTGATCGTCGCCTCACCTACTAGGTACACTAGCGTATCCTATAGTTCATTTCGAACACTACTATTTTCGAATCTATTTTCGTCACTTTCAAATCTACTTTCTGTGGTAATATGCCACGTTTTTTCTCTTTTCCTATGAAAAACAAGTGGTCACAATACAGAGACAATTGATTTCTTTTTTGTTTCCAGGCGCGTCAAATGCAATGACCTTTAGTCCTGTAAGTAAAGTGCATATTTTTATCACGGGAGATGGCGGTGTTTTCCCCCTTCTTTACGGCAAGATCCGGCTCCGACCTACCGTCGACTTGCGAGATTTTGCTCCCTCAAGCAACCGCCTACTAGCCTGGCACCGGACCAGCTCTAGGCTCTCGATTGGTCTCCCAATGTGCGGTAGTGTAGTGTGCAAGTGGAATCGGAAAAGGAAGAGGAAAGAGAGATCCCCATTTGTTAGGATACTGCTCTGGCATTCGCCAGGTGTTGATCGGAGAAACCTCGAAAAACTCCGCCATGAGTACAGCCAGCCGCTAGAATTTCCCTTCAGACAGTAGCTGAATTCAACATAGCTGACAAGCTTGTCTCAAAAACACTGCAAACGTCGGGACTTGAACTTAGGACCTCCCGGTCGGAGCCACTGCGGTCCCATCAGTTGATGCCCTGAGCCGCCCCAGCAGGTCCTGCAAAGTCTGAGAAGTCCGCTGCAAACGCGGGCCGCCGTAAAGACAGGGAGGGCGCGGCAGCGCTACGACACGAGCGCGCTTCATCTGTTTCGCCCCCTCGGACCGCGCGCGGGCGAATCTTTCGCTCGACGTCTCAGCCGACGGGGGGGGGGGGCGGAGAGGTAGGGAAGGGGCGGCGGGCGATTGAGCGATGCGGCTCGCGGGGAGAGATGCAGTCGCTGGAAAATTAACTCCGACTTTTCCAGGAAATCGGCGGCTAAGCGCCCGCTCGCTCGCTCGCTCCCTCCGCGGCCGTGCGACCTCCCCGCCCACGCCCCCGCCCACGCCCACGCCCTCGCTCGCGCTCGCGGGCTCGCCCCCGCTGACGTCCCCGGTCGCGGCTCCTGCCCCACGCGCCGATTTCTTAGGCGGTGGCTGCCGAGGCTCCGCTCGTTGGTTGGTTGGTTGTTAGTTCTTTTTTGTTATTTAAGGTCGCATCAACATCACGGTTATTAGCGACCACTATTGCATTTAACGGTATGGTAACTCTGAAGCCGACATGATATGATGATGATACGGGGGAAAGGACGAACACAAATACAACCATACCCGAGGCAGGATTCGAAACGGCGATCCTTCGGTCCGAGATCGCTACGGCTTTACTGCCTTGGCCATCCAGACCGGCTTATTTGTTAGTGATTCCGGACCCGTCAACTAATGAGCACATTAGCCCCGTAAGTGTAGGGCATGCCTTTTCCTCGGGAGGTGGCGGTGATCTTGCCCCGCTGGATGGTGAGATCCGGCCTACCGTCGGCTAGAGGCGTTTCCGCTATCCAGGTATCTCCCACCAGCGGGGCACCGCCCCAGCCGAGACAAGCTCCAGACCGGGCTCCTGGCATTTACGGTTATGTAATGCATGTGAGTGTGTGTCTAAGTGTGAGTGATTGGGCAGAGGATTGGATAAGTGAGAGGAAGGAAAGATCACGCGCGGTCCGTGGCTGGTTTGTTAGGGTACCGTTCCGTCCCTCCGCTCGAGTGGCGCTGATGCCCAGACTTCGCGGTGTGTGTGCCCACAGCTTCACGACCTGCCGCACTTGTTCCTGCCCTCCTCGTCCACGTCGTTGCCCTTGCCCTGTTTTTCTCTCCCGTCTTCATTCCCATCCCCAGCGCCCACGCCGTTGTCGTCCCCGTTGTCCTTGTCTTCTTCGTTCCTACCCTCATAATAATAATAATAATAATAATAATAATAATAATAATAATAATAATAATAATAATAATGGCCAGGCTCTGGTCATAGGGCCTGCTCTTAGATCTAACCACTACCCTTATCGTCCTCTCCGTCCTCGTTCCATCTTGTTTTCGTCCCCAACCTAGTCGTCTAGGGCGTTTACATCCCTGTTGTCCTTGACGTCCTCGACTCCTTCGCCGTTTCTATCCTCATCCTCGTTATTCTCGTCCCCGTCCTCATCGACCTCGTCGTTCTCGTCCTTGTCTCTGTCTCTCTCTCCGCCAACGTCTTCGCCACCCTCGCCGTCCTCGTCCTCGCCGTTCTCCTCCCAACCTCATCGTCCAAGCCTTTTTCATCCTAGTTGTCCTCGCCAACCGCAACCCCGTCCTCTTTCCAGCCGGCCTCGTCCTTGTCGGCCCTGTCGTCGCTCCCGGTTTCAGAGCCCACGCCGTTCTCGCTCGTGATAAACTCGTCCTACTCACCCCGTCATCTCTCGACCCCGTCCTCATGGTCGTGGAATGCTCGTCTCTGTTATTCTCAACGTTCTTGTTCCCATCGCACTCTCAGTCATCGTCCACCCCTGCTTCGTCGAGCTCCTCCCTATTCTATTCTCCGTCGCCGATTCCATCCCTGTTATCCTCGCCATTCGCGTCTCCGCCGTTCTCTCCATCCTTGGAACTCACGTTCTTAGCTCCCACGTCATTCTCGTATCTTTTGTCTTCGTCCTATCGCCCTCTCCGCCCTATTTCTCGTCCCCGCCACCCTCGTCCCCGACAACATAGCCCCATTCTCCTCCCTGTTATCCTCTCCTTCCTAATTCTTGACATCCTCGCCGTTCGTAAAATGAACTTGTGTGGGATACTTTTCCGGTTCGATTAAACATAGCCCACAAAAACCTGAACACTTTAACATGTCTCAAACGTGAATGAAACTTTTTACACGCGGACCGCAGTACACCCTGTACCGCCCTGCCCCTGATTTCTTGGACTCTCGCGTCTTCTTCTTCGCCCTTCATTTTCGTCTCTTCGCTCAAGCAGCGGGTCGCTTTCCCCTTGACTTCATCCGCTCATCGCGGCCCACCGCTCCGCTGGCGCATATCGCAGGCACTTTGCGGAGGACCGCGCAGAGCCCCGCCTCCTTGTACACAAGATGTCGCTGTCTGGAAGGCCGAGATCGCTACGGCAGTTGCCGTAGCGATCTCGGACCGAAGGAACGCGGGTTTGAGTCCCGCCGTGAACATGGTTGTATTGTGTTCGTCCTTTCACACCTCTATCATTGTCATATCGTGTCATCCTCATAGTTACCATACTGTTACACGCAATAGTGGTCGCTAATGACCTAGAAGTTGATGCGACCTTAAATAACAAAAAAAAATGTTGCTGCTGCCCAGATGTATCCCTTCATGAGCACGAATTGCCTAGCGGGCAAACGACGCTGGTGACTGAAGTAAGAAGGAGAGACATGATACCGTTGTAGTACGCTAAAGTGTTTTTGAAATAAACTTGGGACATTCTGTAACAAAACTAGCCAAAGGAATATCGTTGTATGAAATAGTTATTTAGTTTTTGGAATTCGATACTCTTAAATCGACATAGCGCAACCAACGAACGAACGAAACGAACGAAAAGATACTCTGAACGGGCAGCGTCGTGTTAAGAATTTTAAAAGGCCCATGTGTTAAGAATTAATCGAAACATGGGTTGTACCTTAAGATGGCTTATGGATACTCATATTCAAAAAAACATTTTTCATATTTTACAAATAGTTTCTATAAGAAAGTTATATTACACATTATTGAACGTAACATTGTCGATATTATAAATAACATACCTTTTTGTTTCAAATATTAGTTAATATAGTATGAATTAAATATCACCACATAGACTCATAGACGTCTTTAACGCCTTTAATATCAAATTGCTTCAAACACCAAGTTGACGTTGTATCGTCACGTAAGTTACTTTATCATGACATTGCTTATATGACGACGTTTCCGATCATAAAAGGAAAATTCGATCTCTTTTTGCACTAGCATCTACCCTTTTAATTTGTAACCACTCTTTAAAACGCAGGGGTTCTTTCAACTCTGTCAAAAACATGCGAGGGAAAAAGTTGATACACTAACGATACGTTTTGTGAGAGTTTGGTGTGTAGAAAATTAATCCGACATATCTCATACCATAATGCAATCTAATACATATGATCTCTAGTACATAGTAAATGTTTCCAACATATTCTGTGAATGTTAATGATTTGACTATCGTTCTTGTGTGGAACACCTTGGTAAAAATATCCTATCCGATATCCGGAACACGTATGGTTGATTGATTGGTTTTTGGGAATGTCAACCTCTACGATCATTTGTCCCGTTAGTGAAGTGAATGTTTAATGCCGCGAGGTGTCCCTCCGTCAATGGAGGGTGAAATCCGGCGGCATCCTGCAGGTCGGTTTGCGGTTTCCCCCCCTCAGGTATCTCCCATCACCGAGGCACCGCCTCAAACGGGACAAGCTCTAGCTTCCGACTGGCCTCCTGGCATATGCGGTAGTGCCGTGAATGTAAGTGCGTGTAAGGAGGTGGAAAGGAAGAGGAAGAGGAAGAAGAGGAAGAGGAAGAGGAAGAGGAAGAGGAAGAGGAAGAAGAAGAAGAGGAAGAGGAAGAGGAAGAAGAGGAAGAGGAAGAGGAAGAAGAGGAAGAGGAAGAAGAGGAAGAGGAAGAAGAGGAAGAGGAAGAGGAGAAGGAAGAGGAGAAGGAAGAGGAAGAGGAAGAAGAGGAAGAGGAAGAGGAGAAGGAAGAGGAGAAGGAATAGGAAGAGAAAGAGGAAAAGGAAGAGGAGAAGGAAGAGGAAGAGGAAGAGGAAGAGGAAGAGGAAGAGGAAGAGGAAGAGGAAGAGAAAGAGAAAGAGGAAGAGGAAGGAATAATCACGTCGCTAAGGCAGAAGTGCCGTAGCGATCTCGGTCGGAAGGATCGCGGGTTCGAGTCCCGCGTCGGGCATGGTTGTATTTCTGTTTATCCTTTCACCCCCAATCATCTCCATCTCTTCACAGTTACCATAACGTTAAAAACAAAAAAAAATGGTCGCCAATGACCTCGATGTTGATGCGAGCTTAAAAAAATCACGCGCGGTTCGTAGCTCGTTTTGTATGGTACTGCTCTTGCATTCGCCTGGTAATTTCGGAGAAACCATATATAATCATATGCACGAGTATCATGTGGCTGCGGAGTATTTCCTAGGAGCGAGCTTGCTCCCGTCTCGTGCGTTTTTTTGTAATTCTGTGCCTGTCCCGGTTGGGGTGGTGCCCCGTTGGGGGACTTACCTGGATGGAAAATCATAGCTAGCCATCGGCGCCGCATCTCACCATCCAGTGGGGGAAACGCATCCCCAATTTCCGCGATGAAACATGCACTACACCTACTACACTACTAGTGTTCCGTGGTTCCGTCGATCAACACCAAGTGAACGCGCGCGATCTTTTCTTCCTCTTCCTTCTCCTATCGTCACCTTTAACTAACTTACTTACACACTTTCATAGAGTACATATCGGAAAATTACAGTCCCGACTGGGGCGGTACAGGGGAAGAGCGTGCACTACATTTAAGGACTAATAACCTTATCAGTCGACGCGCCCGGAATCACTAATCAGTGAAAAGTGATGGGTGGAGGGAGGAGTGCGGCGAACATGGCGGAAGGCAGGGCGGGAACGGGTAGTGAGGATCCAGGTAGTGGGGAGCCGCGAGGGTCGGTGGGGGTGGCGGGGTGTGGCGGGGCGAAGGGCTGGGAGGCTCGGGCGAGGCGTGGCTAGGCGGGGTGGGACGGCGCCGGGCGAGCGGGAGCACGCGGGGCGGGCCGGAGTGGCTCGGGACAAGGGGCGGTCCCTTGCGGAATAGCCACTAACTCACCGCCCGTCAACGCAGTCTGCTTTGAAAGTCAGATGCAGGGGCAGGTCACTCCTGCAGCCAATACCACTCCCCCTCCTCCCCCTCCCCCTCCTCCTCCTCCGCCGCCGCCGTGGAGGGAAAGTTGTGAGTCAACAGTGTAACTCGGGATGTTTTCGGGAGAAGCATGTTGTCCCGCCGGCGGCGGCGGGCGCGCTGCCCCCCCCCCCCCCATTCAGGAGCTGCCCTTAACGCGCAGGCGAAGGAAGGGCGACGGCTGCTCGCAAGGAGGCGGGAGGAAGCGAAAAACGCAGGGAGGACACGGGAGAAGCAAAGGAGAAAGAGGCTGGGCCGCTGAACGAAGCCGAGGTCGCCAACCCAATACTTATTATTATTATTATTATTATTATTATTATTATTATTATTATTATTATTATTATTATTATTATTATTATTATTATTATTATTATTATTATTATTATTATTATTACCTGACTCAACTTTGATTAAGCAATAATCCTTTTCGATCAAACTCTAAATTAGCGCCCAAACCAGACATAAATATAGTTAGACAACCAATAAATAATATAAAATCACTGATTGAATACCTCTCTACAGCCGCAAAACACCCAATAAAGCATATTTAGAATTAGATGATCAACCAGCGAACATTATAACAGCTAAACTTTATTTTTCATAAATTAATACCTGGATCAATTTAAACATAATCATTATATAAAATCACGCCAATGTCCTTTTTAAGAAACAAAAATAATTAGGCAAGAATGCAGTTCGGCGGGTCGCGAATAGGGGCGTGGTTGTTTACCTATGTTATGATTTGGTTGACCATCCTCTATGCAATACCCTTTCCAAATATCCATTCCTTCCTTGTCCATCAGGTTCGTACGGTTCTACTGGCGGTCAGTGGGCTGTGGCGTGGAGTTGGCTAATGGACGTAGCAGTGTGATGTGGCAAGATACACCACGCATCACCGTCCCAAAATGTCCTTTCTTTCCTCGTCCATCCGGGTGGCGTAGGGAGATGTGCTAGTGGCGTGCGAGCGCGGCATTCGGACGGCACAACGTATTCCACATTACCTGCCGGTAACAGTGTGCGACACTGTACTCCGATTTAAACATAGTGGCGCTTCAAGGTCACGAGCTAGAAAGAGAGGAAGACATTGACGTCCAATAGGAAAATCTAATAACAAAAAAATTAAGTCGTAACGGAGCTCTCCATGGATGACAGTGTTCCCCTCTCCGTACAGCTCTTGACCTGACCTTGAATTGCCACAGTGTTTAAATCGGAGTATAGTACGTCACACTGTTACCGGCAGGTAATGGGAAATTCTGCCATCCAACTGGTAGCAGTGTGCTGCTTATGGGCGGCATTGGTCCCTCCATCGGATAATTACTGGTTGGTACGTTGGGGCATACGGGCTGGTATCATGAGAGAAGCCTATTTTATTAGAAGTTCAACCCAGATTAGTGAGACCTTACCCCAAAACCTTGTCATAATCGGAGAGCGCCATTCTCGCGTGTTTAGTTACGCAGAAAATTGTACCCATAGAGAGAGAGCACAGGGCGTAACTCCAACCCTTTAGCTCCACTAGACCGGCTTTGGTGGCTCAGGGCATCAACTGACGTCACTGCAGTGCCCTTGATAGGGAGGGACCTTGGGTTCGAATCCCGACGAGGGTGGCAGGATGTCCGATGCTAGGTAGTGAGGGCTATGTCGATTCCAGCGGCCGGCTGCTCTGGTCTGTAGTTTTCCTTGGTTTCTCCGATCAACACCAGGTGATGGCCGGAGCAGTTCGCTAACAAACGGGCCACGAAACGCACTCAATCTTTCCTTCCTCTTCGTTGTCTTATCGCCACCTCTTACTTTCACACACGTACACTTGCATGCCCTACATTATCGGAGGATTACACCTTTTCCAGCTGGAGCGGTGCCTCTCTGGTAGAAAATATCAGGTTGGGGAAAACTCCGCTAGGCGACTTGTAGGTCGGCGCCGGTTCCATCCAGTGGGGAAAATCGCCACCAGTTCCCGTGATAAGAAACATGCAATACACTTAGAGGAGTATTAACCTTAGCAGTTGACGTGCTCGTAAACAATAATCTATCAATCAACTACTATTACATATTTCATTGATTCTGTACTCAGTGGCGGCATTTTCAAATTATTGAAATGACATCTCGTTGAGATACCGCGAGATACCTAAGCAGGATGTAAACGGTGCCCAGTTTCAAACGACTGCTGAATATACTACTTTGCTTATAGGTATACACTCACTAATCCTTGCATTATCTACTCATTATACACTCATTAATCCTTGCACATCAAACTATTTACGATCTTAAAAATATCACTATCTTCTCTTCGCTAACTAAAACCTCACTCTCACACACATAGTTGCTTTCCCTTGACCAAGTCATTTTCCGAGAATCTGACCTACTAATCTGGGAGAGTTGTGCAAGACAATTCCATCCATTCACACATACAGTCCTATTTTTTGGGAAAAAAATATGTGGTATCTAATTACCCCCTGCACCAACTTTAACCGTCTATGAAATAGCTCTATTAGAACCTAATTCTGTCGTGTGTGCGAAGTAGCAATTAAAAAGGACTTCAAATAAAATTTTACGTTCGAAAAGTTTAAACAGAATTCAGAGAGTAGGACAGGTTTTGAAAATATATTTGAACATCGCAATTTTTAAAACTTATATAGTTTTAAATGAAAATAGCAACTAATCCATTTTTATAAGTGCATTTTACTTTATTCTAGCACAAAAGAAAGAAAATATTGCAGGCATCTTCCAGAAAAAATGGAATGTGTCACAGGGGGTTCATATAAAGGTGGTTCCACACATGTGGCATTCGGCGAATACCGAGCATCCGCTCGTCGAATTCCGAGTAGTGTGGACGGGTTGTATCCGATTCGCAGGCGCCGAACATTCGGTATTTAGGCCACATCAAAAGAAGCTAACTTCGCCGAACACATCAGTTGTTCGGGATCGGGCAAGCAGTTCGACTCGCTGCTCGAATGCGAATGCCGAATGTGTGGTACCGCCTTAAATTATGCACAAACATTCAAATGTTGTAATGACCTCCGGAACGGCATGAGTGAGTGGACATGCGGGTCAGTGCAGGGGTGGGTCGGTGAAGCGGTGGTCTGGTGATGGGGTGATTTAGTGAAGGGGTGGTTTGGTGAAGGGGTGGTTTGGTGAAGGAGAGGTTTGGTGAAGGGGTGGATTGGTGAAGGGGCGGGGCGGTGAAGGGGTGGTTTGGTGAAGGGCCGGGGCGGTGAAGGGGTGGTTTGGTGAAGGGCCGGGGCGGTGAAGGGGTGGTTAGGTGAAGGGGTGGTTTGGTGAAGGGGTGGTTTGGTGAAGGGGTGGTTTGGTGAAGGGGTGGTTTGGTGAAGGGGTGGTTTGGTGAAGGGCCGGGGCGGTGAAGGGGTGGTTTGGTGAAGGGGTGGTTTGGTGAAGGGGTGGTTTGGTGAAGGAGAGGTTTGGTGAAGGAGTGGTTTGGTGAAGGGGTGGTTTGGTGAAGGGGTGGTTTGGTGAAGGGGTGGTTTGGTGAAGGGGTGGTTTGGTGAAGGGGCGGGGCGGTGAAGGGGTGGTTTGGTGAAGGGGTGGTTTGGTGAAGGGCCGGGGCGGTGAAGGGGTGGTTTGGTGAAGGGGTTGCTTGGTGAAGGGGTGGTTTGGTGAAGGGGTGGTTTGGTGAAGGGGTGGTTTGGTGAAGGGGTGGTTTGGTGAAGGGGTGGTTTGGTGAAGGGGTTGTTTGGTGAAGGGGTGGTTTGGTGAAGGGGTGGTTTGGTGAAGGGGTGGTTTGGTGAAGGGGTGGTTTGGTGAAGGGGTGGTTTGGTGAAGGGGTGGTTTCGCGAAGGGCCGGGGCGGTGAAGGGGTGGTTTAGTGAAGGGGTGGTTTGGTGAAGGGGTGGTTTGCTGAAGGGGTGGTTTGGTGAAGGGGTGGTTTGGTGAACGGGTGGTTTGGTGAAGGGGCGGGGCGGTGAAGGGGCGGGTCGGCGAAGTACTCAATACAGAGGCGAGTCCGTGAAGCGGTATATGCGTGAAGAGACGGAAAAGCGCCGTGCCAGTGAACGCTGCTCCGTGAAGAGGCGAGTAGTGTGGCGATGTAAGGGGCCGGATCCATAGCCGGGGTCCGGAACGCGGTCGGGGCGATGGCGGTGTCTAGGCGGGGGCGAGTAGGGAGGGGGAGGGGGAGGGGCGAAGCGGCCGCGTCGTCGCCCGCGCTGTCCCCGCCCCGGAGAGACAGAGCTCTCCCAGCGGTCTTCAATATTGCATCGCCAATCTCCCGCCGCCCATAGCCCCGCCCGGCCCGGCCCGGCCCGTCCCCGGCCCGGCCCGCTGCGGCCGCTGGGAAATAAGGCGTGGGCGGAGGCGGCACCCCCGGGGCCCGCGCGACGCCGCGCTGCCCACGGCCCCCTGAGCCGGCGCTCGGCCCCGCCCCCACTCCCGCCCCAAGGCCTGCTGTCCTCCAGCCGCGGAGGCGGCAGACACGGGGGGTGAAAGTGAGGCACCGAAACTGGCGTGAATGTGCCAATTCCCTTGGAGCGCCACGTGAAGTACGGAACAATGGGTTTTTGTGGTTTTAGCGTTTTATTTGTACGTTACGTTCACTACCAAGAGGCTGAAAGTTAGATAAGGAAACTGACAATTCCCGTGGAGGGCTAGTTAAAGTGGACAACAATGAGTTTTCGCATTTTATTTGCATGGCCACTGCCATGGGGATGAAGGCGAGATAAGGAAACTACCAACAAAATGCCAGGTCACTGTGAGCACTAGATTTTGGAACAGAGGGGCCACTAGATTTTGGCCACTTGGGTTAGTGACTTCCACATGTAATTAGTACTTCATGCCCACGACCATGGGGCTAAAGGCTAGATGGCAGCAAAATGCCAATTCCCTTGTGGCACAAGCTGTTGGAGTACAGGCCAATTGGTGGTTACTTGTTTTCGCATTTTATGTGCACGTTACACCCGTGGCCATGAGGATGAAGGGCACATATGAAAACTATCAACAAAGAACATGTCATTGGGAGCATTCGATTTTGGAAGAGAGTACGATGTTTGGTTGGTGACTTTCACACTTTATTGGCAGGTGACACACACGACTGTGGAGATGAAGAAGAGATATGGGAACTCGCAACAAAGTGCCATGTTTCTGAGAGCGCTAGATTTTGATAGAACGCGATCATGAGTGGCTTTTGCATTTTATTTATTTTGAAAACTGGAATCATCAGTTTTTACTTTCTCGCAACTGCTTACGCAGCAGAGAGAAAGTGATGTAATGCTGCGTGGTAAATCGATTGGCGATTTCTCAGTAAAAAAACCCTTATTACAAGGCTATAGTAGCGTAAAAGTGAAAAATAAACAGTTGCTAAATTTAGAAAAAAATCCTCACGTTGTGCATCCAGAATCCATGTTTTGTGAGTCCTTGATACCGAAAATCGAATGTCGGCAAAACGTCTGTCTATACCTGGCCGACCGGCCGCCTGTTCCTAAACCGCTAAACCGATAAGCTGATTTTATCCAAATTTGATATCCCCCCGTAAATCTATCTAATGTCGCTGATCCTTGAATTAGAAATCGATATTTTAATTTTGTGGGGTACCTTAGATGATGCTCCTGGTACATTTAAAAAAAAAAAAAAAAGGTTCCATCATTTTTTATTACATTATATTGTTGGATAGTGTGCAGGATTAGTGTAATATTTTATTTAAATCTAGTATGGAATTATATGAAAGTGCACTGTGTTTAAAAGTATACTGTGCAACATTATGAAAGTTGTAGTAAAACACTCAACATCTCAAAACTACGTCAATTTGAGATAGCTCCTTGTTCTAATGAGCCCTTCAATTCCTGGAGAGTGGTATATCTAGTTTTGCCGAAAAAAATCTCATGAAGGAAATAAATTTAAATATCACTTTTGAGCGCGAAAATCAAACCGGCTGCCGCGTGTCTGCTGTCTAGAGCAGGGGTAAACATTGCGTCGTTTCTCGGTGTTTTTGGTGAAACTGTCAGCTAAGGGAAGCATTGTTTACCACACATTAGATCACTTCAATGAAAGTAAGTATTTTACATGTACATTTCATTCAATTAAATCGTATTTTTGACATAAATTATAAGCAAAGGTACGCAGCAGTATAACAATGAGTGCTGAACACAAACCAAGCCATGTGGAAATTAACAAAACGTCTGAAATACTCGAATTAGTTGAAGTATGTATTCAGTTTAAAGTAATGTTTTGTTCTATAGGTAGTCACATGCGATAAATAATAGTCTCGTGCACAACCCGCAAACTCGGACGCCTCATGCACTCCGGTGCCGGCGCTAGGCACGGGTAGACCGGGAGATCGCCCAGTCTGCATGTCAAGAGGGCCGATAGTGGGAATAATGGGAAAAAATTAACAAATTGAAAAATAAATTAGAATTCTTTAAATTGTTATCGTAATTTTATAAGCCGCGGTATGTTGGTCTGATATTTCATACTATTTTCAATTAATTTTTTACCTCAAATATTTAATTACATTCATTAGTTATAAGGTGGGACTTCATAAGACGAATCAAACGACGCTACCATTCAAATAGTATCCATTGAAATTCATATTATTATTTCTCGTGTTTAACAACAAGTGATTTTATTAAACATTAGCATAATTTTTTAACGTTTTAAGATCACGGAGGTAATTGTATTATTTGCTCAAGAAACACTTTTACTTAAATCTATTTTTAAAAAATATATTTGCAAACCTTTTTCTCGGTTAAACGTTGATTGTTTTGTTATTTATTGAAATAAAATAACTCATAGTTTCTTGACACTTTCACATTTATAATTTTTTTGGGGGGTGGGGGCTACGTTTGAACATTGCCTCGGGCCCAAAATTGTCTAATTCCGCACTGATGCACTCGATCACCCAGCCTTCTGATTCGCGTTCTGGCGTAGTAGCTCCCAGCGCCACGCTCTCTCCGTGTCGTGGCGGCCCTGACCTTGAGGCAGCGAGGTGGGGAGGGGGGCGTAGGAAGCAGTGGGGCGTGTGGCCGCATATCCTAAGCGACAGCTGACCTCGAACCCTTTCACCCCCTCCTGCCCGACCCCCGCGCGGGGCGACCCACTCCGCCGCAACCTCCAGCCCCCCTCGACCCGGGGCTAGCGGTGGGGGGTGGCAGCGATGGCGATGGATAGTGGTGGAGGCACTTAGGTTAGCGATGACTGTCGTGGTGTTGGCGGTGGAGGCGGAGAAGGTGGCGGTGGTGGTGATGGCATTGGCGGTACTGATGGCAGTAGTGGTTGCGTGGCGTTGGCGGGGAAATTGGCGTTGGCGGTGATGATGGCGCTGGCGGGGATAATAGCGATAGCGGTGGCAGTTGCGGTGCGATGGGGGAGGCGGTGGTGGTATTAGCATTGGAGGCAGCGGTGGTGGTGGCGATGGTATTGACGATGGCGTTGATGATGGCAGTGGCGGTGGTGCCGTTGGCGGTGACGATGGTGTTGGCGGTTTTGATGTCGTTGTCGGCGATGATGTCGTTGGCGATGATGGTGGCGGTTGTGGTGGTGGTGGCAGTAGCGGGGCGGAGATGGAGGCGGTATTGGCATTGGTGGCGGTGGTGGTATGGACAATGGCCGTGCAGGCGGCGGTCGCTATGAAGGAGTACGCAGCAATGGCAATGATGGCGGTTGCGACGGCGGTGGCAGTAGCGTTGGCTGGGCGGAGGCGAATTCGTAAGTTGTAGTGGCGAAGGAAATGAGGAAGTCGGCTGGGGCTAAGATAGCTTTCGCGATGGCGGTATCGAAGGTTGGGGCACTGGTGGTGCCAATGGCAGTGGCGGAATTCGCGGTGGCGGCGACGATGGCGATGGCTGTGGCGATGGCGACGGCGGTGGAGGAGATGAGGGTGATGGTGACGGTGACGGCGGTGGAGGGTAGTGGTGGTGGTAGAGGCGCTGGGGTGGTGGTTGGGGGGCGGTGATGAGGGTTGTGGTGACGGTGGCGACGATGGGTGTGGTGGTGGCCGTGGCGGTGTGGCGGTGGTGGGGGGTGGCGGTGAGGGGTGGCGGTGTGGCGGTGGGGTGGCGGTGCGGCGGTGGGGGGTGATAGTGGCGGTGGGGGTGGTAGTGGCGGTGGGGGTGGTAGTGGCGTTGGGGGTGGTAGTGGCGGTGGGGGTGGTAGTGGCGGTGGGGGTGGTAGTGGCGTTGGGGATGGTGGAGGTGGTAGCGGTGGCTGCGGAAGGGGTGGTGGTGGCGGTGGGCACGATGGAGGTGGTGGCGGCGGCGGCGGTGTCGGCGGGGGCGACATTTGAATCCGCTTCCGCCCCGTGCCTGCAGCCGGCTGCCGTCCCCCACGCAACGACACTGGCCCAGACAGCCCCTGCGAAGGACACACTTCAGACCCGTGTCTGCGGGCCGAACTCCAATCCTTTCACTCTACCCTTTCAACCTCAGATAGCCCCCTCCGCAGGAAAGGGCTCGGGTGAACGCAAGAGGGAAATGAGAAGTCGTGTGATCAACATAATAAAATTTGAAAAGTGTCCTGTGACGCTGCAACCCAAATCCAACCTTGGTCTGACATCTGTGTACCTTCTGAGCTGTCTGCTTTCTGGTTGATCGTGGAAAATCTGTATTGTGGGACGAGGTCCCACATCTTGGAACAAAAGATGGGTGACAGGACAGGAAGGATTGCGTGCGGTCCATGGACCATTATTTAAGGTTCTGCTGCGTCATCTATCGGAATCGATCGAAGCAAACCATACAATTAATCGATTAGAGCGGTCGACCTCAAATTACATCCATGCAACAGCATTACCCGACCTCGTACTTAGCTGGTGAAATCCTACCATCAGTATTAGGCCTTAGGACTTTCCTCTTCCGTTAAATGTTGATAATGTTGATATTTTATGGAAAAATTAAAAAGAAATCCTCGTACCTAGCTGGTTGAATCCTACCATCAGTATTAGGCCATAGGACTTTCCTCTTCCGTTAAATGTTGATAATGTTGATATTTTATGGAAAAATTAAAAAGTTTTGATTAGTCAAAACACACAAGTTGTTTTGGATGGAATATTTAATTTTATGTACAGTTAAGAAGTCCGTTAAATTACAATAGTAATATGAGTTTTGGATGGCAATACAAAACTTCCTTAAACAAACTTCCTTAGCAACGTTTATCTAACTTTCTAATGAAGATGTCGGAAGTATCGACAAGTATTGTCAATGACAATATTTTATGAAAATTACTACTATACACGGCTATATAAATGCGTCTTCCTTCGCCTACGATCAGAAATGGACAAAGTACTTGATGACGATGAGGTAGTGGGGGGTTCTAGGGCGTCATGACGGACATGCCCCCCAAAACTTTTTTTGTTTTTTTTTTTTTGCTTCCTCTTTACGTAATATGGAGAAAACTGAATTGATACAGCAGAAAACGGTTATTTATGAACCGAAAATCTCGTATTCTGTAACTCTGATACCGAAATAAACAGATAGTATATATAGTAAATTACTCCCTCCAACACGTGAAAGTCCTCGATACCGAAAAATCGGATTACGGCAAAATGACTATCTGTCCGTTTGTCTGTATGTGAACATCGCTAGCTGCTAAATCATAGGCAAGATTTTCATCATACTTGATATTCCTCGATCGATCTGGCTGATTTAGCGGTCATTTGTATTTGACACGAATGTATTAATTTTTGGAGGTACTTTACATGAAGGCCCAAAGAATTTCACATTTTTTTCCTAGAGAAATGATCACATTTTTTTCTCATGTAGAGCAAAGTATGCTACACAAATGACGCAGATCAGATTTTTGTTGCATTTTCTGAATTTTAGAAAATTGCAAACGTTACAAAAAGAACGAGAAAGTTTGCGCTGTTGTAACATCGCTAGTTTATTATTTTACTCAATTTGCTCAAAATAATAACAACCTGTAAATATCATGACATCCAAAGTAGTATTCCCACTAAGCAATATACTCGTACATTTTTTTAATTTCAAGTTAACAATTCAAATATTTATTTCAAAAATACGTATGGCTGTTCCGAAATGAAATTGCCCTCCCCCTAAAATACTTTCTGGCTCCGTCTCTGGCGGGGGAGGCGGGTGCTAGGTGTCGTGTGTGTTCTTTGGGTGCTCGCCACAGCTGCCGGCCACAGGCCAAGGGCGACTGCCCGAGCGGCCTCGAGACACGTTGACACAGAAGCTGCTGCTCGGGCAAACAGCGCATCCGGCAAAAAGCAGAACCGTTGGCCCCGGCGACCGTCGCAGACCAGTGCAGCTGGGCCTGGGTGCTCATTGCTATGCAAATATTGGAGCCAGTTCGTCACTGCAAGTCGGAAGGTTTACCTATCCAGGTATCGTTTATATATTAATACGCGGAGAGAATCTTTTGGATCCCTTTTTAAGCATACTGCACGCATTGAGGATTGTGAGATTTGACATAGTTAAAGTTTATGTGAAGAAAGCAAAGATTTATATATAACATGTGCTACATATGTATTAATTTAATTACAATATGCAAATGCAACCCGCAACACGCTGCAACACACTAGTATCATACATAGGACATGACTAGAAAACGATGAGTTTTAGATCCTTAAAATTTAATTTTCACGTTATGTAAAATTCGATACCGAAAATTCGGATTACAGGTAAAAGTCGATCCGTCAGTGGAAAATACTGGCACCTAAACCGTTCACTTCTGTCTTTTCTCTAAAATTGATATATTTATTAAAAATTCATTGTGTCGTTTTATGCTAAACGTCTCTTCAGCCCTTCTTGAGCAGTGAGCGGTAAATTAGAAGTTATTTGTTCTTGTCTCGTAACGTCGCAGTCAGGCAATGTCTTTTATTCCATGGGCCAGGGGTTCGGTGCCGTTAGTAACCAGTGTTCCCATACGGTCACCCATTCGGGAATTCGTGTTGTCGCGAATATATTATTTAACGTGACTTACGGAGCGTAGTTAAGCAATTCCGCTAACGACGTCTGCAATTCATCTGTCGGTGGTCAAGGCCTTTAAAATTTGTAATGGATATTTTTACTTTGGGAGGGTACTTAATATGAGGCTTCCACGACTTTTTCAAAATTTCTGAAAAAATGCTCCAAATGTTTTCTTTAAAATCACGCGCGGTCCATAGCCGATTTATTTAACATTCGCCTGAAATTGATCGCAGAAACGACAGAAAACTACCCTCACTAAACATCTCCTCGAGACAGCTACTGAATACAATGTAGCTACAGTGGACTCTGGTTATAGTGGGTTCTGGGTAATACCGTTTTTGGTTCACTATATTAGAGGTCCACTATATCCGAGGATGTCAAAATTAAATAGAATTTCTCCACAATGATTTATTTTATTAATATATGTAGATATACAGAAAATACATTAACAGTACGAACTGAAAATTTAAATACCTTTATTTGTCCTTTAAAAGTCAATAATTTTTAATTGTTTGTTTCATACATGTTCATTACTTATTTATGTATATCCTTTTCCAGAGTTCGTGTTCTCGCCATACTTTACTCTGCATTGTCCACTGTTCCGAAGTACCATAATGGCGTCTTGGGACCTTTCAATATATTGTGCACTGTCGGAAGTCCCACTCTGCAAAGGCCCTTTTACTCGCCTAATAACGTACGAGATCCATTCGACAATATCACACTACCTGTCGCCAACGTATAATACAGCCCGCTTTGACCTACTTGAAATTGCACGAAATTGACCGTTGGAATATCACGTAACATCAAGCTTGAAACTGAGTGGCAAGAGGTCATCAGTTAGGTCACCATTCCGAATCCGCTACGTTGACCTCAGAGAAGACTTTCGATTTTGATCTTTGGCCGATCTTTTTTTCAAGCTGCCTAGTCTTGGAATTCGTGGCACTGAGGCTATATTTTCTTTTCTGGGAGAGAATTAATTTTTAGGTCGTTGTATTTACTATAACCGAGGCTCAGGTTCATTATAACCTATTCATCTATTACTTATTTGTCATGTACGTAAAACGGGACTATGGAAGTAAAGTGAACGTAAGTAAAACGGGACTTACGTTCACTATAACCGAGGGTTCACTACATCCGAGTTCACTACAACCGGAGTCGACTGTATCTAGCTAGTGTAAAAATTCAGGCACCATTGGAGCTCGCACATCGGAGTCGCTGGAGAGCAAACGGTAATGCTGCCTCTGGACTAACTCAGCCGTAATTATATATATATATATATATATATATATATATATATATATATATATATAATTATTATTATTTTCGTTTCGGCCGACTAGGACCACGCAGGGCAAGCAACCTGCATTTACCGTGGCTCAGTTTTTCATTTAATATCACGATGGCAGGTGCTTGCGAACACTTCTTTGGGGGGACCAGCATTTAAGCTGGATCCGATTTTTATCCCCCAGGGTTGTTAGTCCTGGGGGTATGAAAGATGAAATGATGATGATAATGAGGGGTGAAAGGACGACACACTCATACAAACACACACAAATACACCCATGCCCGAGGCGGTACTCGAACCCGCGATCTTCTGGTCCGAGACCACTCCGGCACTACTGCCTTAGCGATCTCGGCCATCTGATCGGCATATATATATATATATATATATATATATATATATATATATATATATATATATATATATATATATATATATATATATATATAATGAATTATTATTACCCTTTAATGAAAAAACTCTTGTAAGCGAAGGTGTGGAGATTGGTTGATTCACATTATCACCTACTCATTAAAATCGATAAAATAATGGTCATCTTCTATGTATGAAAATTACTGATCAACAAATTCCTGAATATTACAAAAAATGTAAAAGAAGATAAAGACCAAGTGGATGATCCTAAACCACTACAAAGTATCCAGAAACAACTATTGACGTGAGTTAATAATATAATAAAATTTATGAAGACGATCATACAGCATCTGAAAATATGGAGAAAATTTATAAAAAAAATAAAAACCAAGTATTGGCTTAGCAAGAAACATCAGTTCAAAATAAGGGACTATACAGAAGAATACAGATTTTAGAAATTGAATGCAATGTACTATTGAAGTTATAAAAAAAGGTTCGTATTTTGTGACCATACAATGTCGTATTCGGACTTTCATATAATTAAAACTCTTTAAAACGAAAGAAAACTGCAGTGTAGTGCTGTGCCTTGTGATGATGTTTTGTATATAGGTAAGGAAAGAATGATAAAGTGACTGAGAAAAAAATTGAAGAAAAAATAATAATAAAAAGAACTTTCATTAATCCATTATTCACTAATATATCTCATAAGAGCCCTAAGAGGCCTGTACATAATGGTTTTAAGTTAGATTAAGTTAGTATTTTTTAGATAAAAGTCTTCCCCAGGGTCCAGAAGCCTAATCGGCTGAAACAATGAATGTACACCCAGTAAATTAATAAATTCCCGCCTCTCCAGGATAACTGGAGAAGGGAAAATTAAAAATAAACAACAAAAAACAAAACAAAAACAACTAAAGAAACTAGTCGGTCACTTGAATTTCCACTAAAGCTTCACTCTAGTTCCCAGTGACGAGTCGCAACCGTGAAATGAATTCCTATTCTTTGACAGCATGGGCCAAGCCGGCGATCTGGCCGCCGTCGTCTTCCTCCGAGAGGCGTGTATCCAGCCCCCCGGCACACGTGGCCCGGTCGCGTCACCGGGCACCGGGGCCGGAGCGGGGGCAGAAGGCGCCAGCCAATGTTGTCTCAAGAAATGGAGCTGCCTGCAAAGCCCTCCGCTGCGCGCACCTGGCCGCGGGAAGAGAGCGGCTCGCCGCCAAAGCGGAGGCGGTGGATGGCGACGCAACGGCGCGAGCGCCAGCAGGATCGCCCTGCCCACACACATGACAGTGTACACGCGAGTGTATACTCGAGTATACCTGCACGTATGTATATATACGAGCGTGTATACTCGAATACATACGCCACTGCAGACCCTCTGACCAGGAGGTCCTAAGTTCTAGTCCCGACTTTGGCAGGATTTCGACACTAGGTGTATTGCAAGGTCACATTCACTCGGTTTGAAGGAAAATGTAAACGGCCGACAGCTCTGATCGGTAGTTTTCTGTGGTTATTCCGATCACTACCAGGCGAATGCTGGAGCAGTACCCTAACAAACGGGTCACGGATCGCTCGCGATTTTTCCTACATCTTCCTTGTTTTATTCTCACCTCTTACACACACTTACACTAACATGCACTACACTAACACACATGCAGGGAGACCTGCATGCCCCTCTTGTGGAGATAACTGCCACCTCCCGAGATACAAAAGCGCACTACACATACGGGACTAACGACCTTAGCAGTTGACGCGCCCAGAATCACAAATCAATCAATCATACGTATACCATTTATATATTTAAAAACACTAAGAGTTTTCGTTTACATATACATTTGGGCTTTCTATTGTAGCAAATGTTGATTTTCTTGTATTAATGAAAAGTAGTGAGCCTCAAATGTGAAGTCCCTTCCTATTATTAACAGGATTTGCAGTATAATACTAAATTTTAATAAAATGTTATAGAAATAGAAAAAAAATATAATAGAACAGTTAAATGCATTTAGTTATCTCGGCTAGACAATAACATATTATAAAAATAATGATTTACTAGTAAAATGAAGCAGATATAGACACTTCTGTGGCATAATAGCTCGAAATCTGAAAAATAAAGTCAGAAAAGAAACTATAATGAAATTCGACAAAACAATGGCCCCTACCCATGCTGTTATACGGAAGCCAATATTGGACATTAACTAAAGACCAAATTAGATGATTAAAATCGGCGAAAATGATGTTTCTTCGAACCATAGCAGGTTATACACTTCCTGATCACTGGAAAAGCAAAGCAATTCAAAACGAATTAAAATGTTTAAGTGTGAATGACATAATTAAAGAATATAGAGAAATTAAAAAAAACAACATAAATTAAGAATGCCCGAAGAAAGGATAGTGAAAGTTGCCTTCAACTACAAGCCGAAAGGGAGATGAAATGTGGGAAGACCACTTATAAGATGGAGTGAGCAGTTTTCAGGAACCGGAACAGACTGAGCAAGACTACTCCTTGCAGATGATTATGATTTTCATAAAATCCTAAAATAATTCGAATGAACACTCATCTTCCGTCAATTCTTTATTACGTCGTCTGGTTGAGTCGAAACCTTCTTCAGGAAGGACTTGGTCCAGCGGGAGTACGAGACAAAGAATGAAAGTTTTTTAAAGATTAAGTGTTTTAAATAGAAATATTACTGGTACCAATACACGACCCAACAACACTCCCCAGTCTTTTTCAAACGTCCCGCTCAACCCCTTGAGCACAGCTGCGCCTGCAGAGTTGGCGGCGACGCCAAGCTGGGGCTGCGTGGCGAGGGATCGCCCGGCCTTGGATACCTGAGTCGCCGATGGACAGCGGTCACACTTCCCTCGGGGCGAGCGCAAAAAAGGAACAATGGGGGCGGAAGGAACAGGGTGGCTGGTCACCGGGGGCAGCTGGGAGAAATTTTGGCAGACAGGAAGAAGGAGACGCTTGTACACGACACGGCAATTACCTGCAAAATAAATAAATTAAAGCTGTTTCAGCAGTAAGTGATCAAGTACATTTCATTGTAGCATTGAGTATAAGTATCGGTGTGTCGAGTTAGACGTATGACGGGTGTAGAGCAGAAGTGGTGTAAGTCCAAAAGAATGATAGTGTGAAAATGTCACTTGATAGTGAGAAAATGAAATGATATATTATATCGCCGATTATCGATGAGTTTTCAATTTATCAATGTATGTTTGCCGATATCTAGGTATCATGATACAAATAAAGGGAGTGGTATTAATATGTTTTCCGTGTATCGAGTTATCGGTATAATATTTAGCGAGTTTTCCATTTATAGAGTTACCGATGTTCTATAAATGAATTTTACTCACTTGGATCTCCCGGTTTTACCTAGGCAGAAACATCGACGACAAGGTTTTGATTTATCGGGTTTCATGTACGTCGATCACTATCATTTTAAGAGTCAGTTTACATTGACCTTTATGCTTGTATATTTATGGAATAAACTACATAAATATTAAATTAGTACCAATGTGTTTTTTATTTATTGAACTACCGATTTACTAAAATATAAACCAGAAGCACATCCTGGACTTATTCGGAAGTCTTGTCCAACCTTTTCAGCACAGCTGTGCCTTAATACTGCCAGGCGTTTTGTCGGGTTGCGTGGCGTGGGTTTGGGGATCGCCTGGATACCTGAGTTGCAGATGGACAGAGGCCTCTTTTTCCCTCGGGCCTGGCACAAAAAAAGGACAAAAGGGCCAGAAGCAACAGCTTCGCTGACCGAGTTACCGGTATAACTGTTATTAATGAGTCTTTCACTTATCCTGTTACCGATATTCCATAAATGATCCTCAAAGCAACCACTTGTATTGCGTGGGGAATTGATTTATTGCATTCCGCGATAAGATCTCTCTTTCAGTTAATCCCCTTTGACTATTGGCTACCTGAAAAGCCGTAGCTCGATTGCATCCCGGGTGGAGTTTTGGAACGGAAAAGAAGGAAACAATTTAGTTGAGTTTCCATTCGTGAGTAACATAAATAGATTTTTCGCACCAGTCGAGAGAAAATCACGAACACAGGTGAATGTGGCATAATGTTTGGAACTGTGTATGAAATCGAAATAAAATATGATTATTTTAATTTTGTTTATATTAAGGGAAGATAATAACCCTCTTTTCCCTCCTCATTGGAATAGATTAGTTTCAATAAATTAACATAAATTAACAACATTCGATACATTTGAATTCCAAAATTACATAACCAAAATAATAAACGTTCCTGTAAAAATGTAAGATGATGTAACCCTGATGTAAGAACATCAAGATTGAAATATTCAAGTTAGAAAACGTCAACATTTCAATAAAAAAACATTGATATTTCCAAAACATCGACATTAACGGTGCATTTCTAGTTGCGCCGCGCGGGTTTCGAGACCCTAAAAGAAGTTCTACCTGAGTTGCTGATGGATAGATGGACATACTCTGAACGAGCGCAAAAAAGGGACAAGGGGTGTGGCTCAGGAACTACTGGGAGGAGGAACAGCGTGACTGACCAGCGTGGTAGCTGGAGGAAATTTTTCGCTAGCAGGAAGAAAGAGTTGCTTATACCCAATCCCCTCTGTTTGTGGGTCGTTGATACAGAAACATTGATTTCAAAAACACTGTCCCCTGTTATCAATGGTAGCACCTAAATCATTCAGACGATTATATTTAAAATTGATATTTCCTGATCAGTTTTGAATGAACTAAAGGTCATGCGAGTCTGAAGCGGATAATTTGATTTTTGGGAATTCTTTAAGTAAAATATTAACATTTTAAATTTAAAAATGGTGCAGCTTTCATTTTCCTTTAAATTTCTGAATTTTGCGAAAGTAAGTTAGTAATAACGCTGTTTTAGCATACTCTATACCTTTTTTTTGAGAGGAGAACGACTCAACTTTGGAAAAATTATATACCATCTCCGTCGCGCACAATTAAAAAATGCTTATAATCGATTGGGCACAAAGAGGTTATATACGAATAATTGGAGGACTAGAGGCCTTGCGTCAAATTTAAAATTCTAAATAATATTTTTAGGTGACAAAATGTTTTTTCCAATTTAATGTTACAACTAAATATATTTTTACAAGTACGTTAGGGGATACCATTATGATCTTGTTATTTAGATGAGGGAAAATAAAGTGATGTGGTGTATTAGAGAGTTAATTTTGGCAAACCGTCGGATTTGCTTGGGTTTTAATGGATTTGAATTTGGCAGCACCGAATCGATTAGATTTAAAGAATGTTGGGTTAGGGTTCTCAAATCAATGAGGACTCAACTAGAAGAGAATATGGCTGTGATTGAAGTATCTAATTCTAATTCGAGATGTAATTCTTCGATTCGCTAGAGACCTTCTCTCCTCTAGACGTACTTGTCGAACGGGTTGCCTAACCTATAACGCTCCAGGTTCAACGGGAGCGTTTTCGTAATACTGTACTGTTCTAACGATATAAGGACATCAAGCACATGGATGAAGAATCTATCCTGACAGATATCTGTTAAGGATTTTAACGGCTGCCGACCGTAAAAAATGAGTTGTAGCTATATATGTTGTTTTAACACTCCTATTACAAGATAAAGCACTTCTTTTTTGACATTTTCTTAAAAGTAGGTAAAATTATGAAATGCATTGAACAATACGGATTTGGTTGGTAATAATATTCGTCTGTCGCCTCGGTATTGTAGAGATATAATTGCATCGAAGGAAATTAATAACGTTGAAATGAATGTTAGAGAAGAAATAGAGCCTTTCTCAAATAAAGTATTTTTTCTGAACTTTAGTAATATATTATAGAAAAACACTTTCTCCTGATCCTCGTCACTGACGACGTTGAGACGTAGACATCAAAAACGGACATTCAATATTAACTAACCACAAAGTATTGAAATTTAGGACAAATTAAAATTCATAATCAACAGATTCATCAATCTCAAATTCATCCGGTCGTAAATCAAATTCAATACAGCTTTTTATAATACATTTTTCATGTTTAACATCTAATTTCCTATGCTTCATTTACTGTTTATCAAACTCGACACAAAGTGATATAACATTCACACATTTTCATATTCGTTTATCTATATACTTGTGTCGCACTGTGCACATCCGTAAATCAAAGATCACACGAGGAAATGAACCAAGAGCTACGCTCTCGCAAGACGACCGTTCTCAGGCACCGGGAGAATGGCGATATTGGAAGCAGGCGGTCTTAAAAAAGAAATATAATACTTGTCCCAACAAGACTTCTTTGTCGTATTTGTGGGGCACGCTGCACAAACCGGCCGCGGTCCCCAGGCCGGCGCCAGGGTCTATAGGGGAAATTGAAAGAAAACAGGCCAGGGGGGCAGCGCAGGTAGAAGACGCAGCGGTGGTAGTGTTGGTAACGACGGAGGCGGTGACAATGGTGGTGGCAACGGAATCAAGTCGTAGAGCTGGTGGTGGCGGAAGGTGATGGTGGTAGTAAAAGAGGTGGTAGTGGTCCTGGTGGTTGCAGTGTCGACGGAGAAGGCGAATGATGGTGGCTATAATGGGGGCGATGCTGGTTGTGGTGGTGATAGTAGTTGTAGTGATGATGATGACGATGGCGGAGATAGAGGTGGTGGTGATGATGGGATGGGAGTGGCAGCGGAGGTGATGGTGATAGCTGTCGCAGTGGATGGGGCATTGGATGATGATAATGGGAATGGAGAGAATGAAGGAGTTGGGAGTTCTGCCGGTAGTTGTAGTGGCCGTAATAGGGTAGTCCTAGTGAAGACAATAGTTGTGATGGTAGTAGTGATGGAAGTGGTGGTAGCAGATGTAGTCATGGTGGTGTTGACACAGAAGGCGACGATGACGGTGACGTTGGTGGCGATGTTGGTAACAGTGGTGATGGTGATAGAAATGATGGCGGTGGTGATAGTTGCGGTGTTGATGGTGGCAGGGGTGATGGTGGAGCTCATGATAGTGTTGGTGATAGTGGTGAAGGCAGCAGTGGTTCATGGTGATCAGGATGAGGGTGGTGGTAGTCGCAGTAGTGGCAGTGGTAGTAGTAGCCGTAGTGGGGGCAGTCGTTGTGTTGGTGGTCGCGGCGACTGCCGCGAAGGCGGAGGTGCCGGGGGCGGAGGTGCCGGGGGCGGAGGTGCCGGGGGCGGAGGTGCTGGGGGCGGAGGTGCGGGGGCGGAGGTTCCGGGGGCGGAGGTGCCGGGGGCGGAGGTGCCGGGGGCGGAGGTGCCGGGGGCGGAGGTGCCGGGCGCGGAGGTGCCGGGGGCGGAGGTGCCGGGGACCGCGGTGCCAGGGGCGGAGGTGCCGGGGGCGGAGGTGCCGGGGGCGGAGGTGCCGGGGGCGGAGGTGCCGGGCGCGGAGGTGCCGGGGGCGGAGGTGCCGGGGACCGCGGTGCCAGGGGCGGAGGTGCCGGGGGCGGAGGTGCCGGGGGCGGAGGTGCCGGGGGCGGAGGTGCCGGGCGCGGAGGTGCCGGGGGCGGAGGTGCCGGGGACCGCGGTGCCAGGGGCGGAGGTGCCGGGGGCGGAGGTGCCGGGGGCGGAGGTGCCGGGGGCGGAGGTGCCGGGGGCGGAGGTGCCGGGGGCGGAGGTGCCGGGGGCGGAGGTGCCGGGGGCGGAGGTGCCGGGGGCGGAGGTGCTGGGGGCGGAGGTGCGGGGGCGGAGGTTCCGGGGGCGGAGGTGCCGGGGGCGGAGGTGCCGGGGGCGGAGGTGCCGGGCGCGGAGGTGCCGGGCGCGGAGGTGCCGGGGGCGGAGGTGCCGGGGACCGCGGTGCCAGGGGCGGAGGTGCCGGGGGCGGAGGTGCCGGGGGCGGAGGTGCCGGGGGCGGAGGTGCCGGGGGCGGAGGTGCCGGGGGCGGAGGTGCCTGGGGCGGAGGTGCCGGGCGCGGAGGTTCCGGGGGCGGAGGTGCCGGGGGCGGAGGTGCCGGGGGCGGAGGTGCGGGGGGCGGAGGTGCCGGGGGCGGAGGTGCTGGGGGCGGAGGTGCCGGGGGCGGAGGTGCCGGGGGCGGAGGTGCTGGGGGCGGAGGTGCCGGGGGCGGAGGTGCCGGGGGCGAAGGCGGCGCCACCCGGAAGCGCAGGCAGAGGCGGAAGGACCCCCCGCCCCCACCCGCCGCCTGGGGCGGAAGGGCTAAGGGCTACGGAAGGCCGAGGGCGCGGAAACTCACTTTTCTCCTCGAGTGGGCCGCCCAGGCGAGAGGGGCTCTTCCGTATGTCGTTGGCCCAGGGCAGGCGTCGGCCCCGGGCGCTCCCTTGCTCGTGGCGAACCTAGTTTACCACGCAATATTTTCACCAAACGAAGTGGTACAGTGCTTAGAAGACTTCGCAATCGGGAGGTCCGGATTCCATCTCCGGGCCGGCCATCTTTACCGGAGTTTTTCGTGGTTTCCCTCGGTCGTAAGGCGAATTTTGGGATGGTTAAAAATGCCACGATTACCTCCTACCACCCCAACTGCCACCACGCAGCATCATCTTAGTCCTTTCATCACCGTATCCCTTCATTCAGCTTTCTCTGCAAAAGGCAGGATGCCCTTGCCCTTAATGGAATCTTAGTTGGATAATAGTAATAATAATAGTAATAATAATAATAATAATAATAATAATAATAATAACAATAAACTTTTAAGGTCTTTCTCTCTGATCTGTTTCTACACGTTACTTTATGGTTTCTTACCTTAAAATTTACTTTGCCTAATTCATTCCTTTATTTATTAAACAGTTAATTAAAACAACCATTCTAACTTATTTTATTTCTTATGTAATTCAACGTGAAATTTCGACTGTTTATGAACTTCAAAGCACATGAATCTTCAATATTAAAGCCTTACACAATCTTGTTTGCGTTTTTTTAATCTCACAATTTCATTTCAAACACTGTGCCCGACATATCGTCTACATGCTGACACCGTACAGAGAAAGGACTGGAATGCTGCTGAGAAAAATGACAATGTTTGAGAGAAGTTTTTTGGTCCATGATGTGGTTAAAGTTGATTTTTATTACTCCTATGTTTAGTAAATTACGTAGATCTCGAGAGAATAGCACTCTCATTAGGTGATAAAACTTATGCAGTACGCTCATCAAAATTTTCCGAAAATACTTGACTTTTTTATATTATCTTACGTTTAAAGACCGAAAACTCATTCGTTCTAATATATGTGTAAAAATGTTGCGTTCTTTTGTAGTTGACTAGTGAAAAACAGCAGTTATGATGCCAATCATAAAATAGAATGAATAAGTAGTTCTCTCTGTAGTGTAAAATGTAAAATTAATTTTCTTTCACCTCGCATCGCGTCACTTCTCGCTCTCCTCCTCGCCCCTCCCCTTCCACTCCAGTCCGTCACGCTTCGCTCCTCTTTATCATTTCGTTCCGGGGGGCGTGAACTGCAATGGCCATTAGTCCCGTTAGTGGGCAATGTGTGCCAATCACGGTAGGCGTTGATGTACCGCTTGCACTTAAATATGAGATCAGCCGCCATCCTACTCTTCCGCTTGAGGGGATATTTCCCTCCAGGTATCTCCCACCAGAGGGGAAACGCCCGAACCGGGACAAGCTCTAAACTTACGACTAGTCTCCTGTCATATCTGGTGCACATGAGTATGTACGTAAGAGGTGACGATACGATAAGGAAGAGGAAGGAAAGATCGTGCGCGGCTCATGGCCCATTGATTAGGGTACTGCTCCGGCATTATCCTGGTGTCGACTGGAGAAAGTACGATAAACTACCGATCAGAGCAACCGGCTGCTAGAATTCTCCTCACATACACTACTACACTACATCACATGTCGGGAAACCAGTCTGGAGCTAACAGTTTGTCCCGGCTGGGGTGGTGCTTCTCTGGTGGAAGATACCTGATTTGGGGAAACCCTTAAGCGTACTTGTAGTTTGGCGCTGGATATTCGCCATTCGGCGAGGGAAGATAACCCCTACCTACCGCAATAAAAACAAGTACTACAATTATAGGATTAATGACCTTAATAGTTGCCGCTATCGGAAACACTAATTAACCAGTCAACTCATCTGAAACGTGTTGGATTGCACCGGAAGCAACAAAGTTCTTGGAGACATAACAATACGTTTCAGAACATCTTCATTTCTAACCCTTTTCCGTCCATTTGATCCTTCCTTTTCATTCTTCTTCAAACATATATTCATTTCAGTTCCGCGTTAACGCATGCACAAAACGAACTATTTCCGCCTTTTCCCCACCACGCGTTGCAGAAACCGTCCTCTGCCCCCTGCCTCGCATCCAAATTGGCATCCCGGGCGCCCCGCGCGCCCAAGGGCCGAAGGGCAGACCTGGGCTGCGAACAGTGGGGTGCAATAAGCAAAAATGCACGCATTGCGTTTCACTCGTATTTTAAAAAAGTAATGAGCACAAAAGATTCATACGGATAACATAAATATTTATTATAAGATCTAAATTATAGATTTAAATGCAAATTACATGTAGCATGTGCAAATTACACCGCTGATATTAAATTGCGGTTATTTTAATCAATTTTGTTAGGTTTAATGGGCAGTCATGAATATCTAATTAATAAATAGCTACTATACTTATTGTTTCTCTCTCATGTGTTACATAACTCGTATGTGTGGAATTATTTACAAAAAATATATGTTTATCTAGATAAAAGAGGTCATTACATTTTTAGAAATAAATAACCCGTAACATTTAAAAATTTTGAGAATTAATTCCAATATGGTAAAATGAGTTGAACGCAATTGAATGCCAACTGGTTTTCTATTATTTTATAAATTTCTCAAAATGTTGTATTTTTCACGGTCACAAATAGTTGTTGCTGCATTTGCACTTAAAATGTAACTCTTTAAAAATTTTAAAACATTTTTAAAACTGTAAAATATTAAATACTTTTTCGAAGAGATCGTAGCTTGTTTAGATCAGTTTTGAAAACAATATCTGTAATTTGTAGATATCATTTTTCATTGAAATTACAGGAATATAATTATGGACTTCACTTGAATTCTGTATTTGGCAGACTTTTTTCATAAAAACACAATAACAACGTGATGAAAAACATTAGTAGTTATTTACGTAACTAATAGAGAAAGTGAGTCCTTAGCGTACAACGGACGAGGTGACGATAGGAGCATTGTCTGGGATTTGGAAATGAGTACGCCAAAGACACTTTCGACACTTTAGTTGCGTACTTACTATGTAGTATGAATTCTTTGAATCGTAAACATTATCAACTTGCGGGACGACTGCCATGATTCATTTCGTACTCGTCTTTTGTTTAATTTGCAGTAGCAAGTTGATTTATCTGGCCATTACTACTTTACCGTACGCGTACTACAAAGTGACACTTTCCAATCAATAAACATTTACGGTAAGTATTAGTTTCCGTATTAAAATATTGAAAAATTACTTTTTAAACTTTGGTAAAATAACGTACAAAAATGCATACACGTTTTTCACGTTTCAATATTTCTTCGATGAGAAGAAGAAGAGAAAGTTATGTAATCGTGCGCAGGAAAACAGCAAATTTCCGGCAGAAAAGCTTTTATTGCCCGTACATCGCGACGAAAAAGTGTCCTGGTTGCTGTCCTGTTGCTAAATTTAGAAAATATCCTCAGTCCGTCCGGCAACAACCTTAGCGGTTAAACCGTTCAGCCGATTTTCTTTAAAATTGATATTCCCCAATCGATCTGAACGAACTCATATCTTTCGGAGTTTCAAACAGATATTTTGATTTTTGAGGGTACTTCCCATGAAGTCTCAAAAAATTTTCAACATTTTCTCAAAAGCCGCACCAAATTTTCTTCCAACGCGCACTTTTGAGCCCATTTCGACCCACTGTGCGGCGCGGCGCGGCGCGGGTCGTATGCAAGGGTTGCAAAAGGGATGCAAAGCGCGGTGGGTCGGCCGGTGAGACTAACGTATGCAGGGGATGGAACCGAAGGGTGATCGGAAGGGCCCAGCTACCTGGACGAAGAGCACGGAGCACACAGCTGCCGCCCCGCGCCGCCGCGCGCCTTGCCATCTGCCGCCTCGCGCGTTAACGCCTGACGAAAGCACGTGTCGGCGCGCCTCGTAGAAAGACGGATACTCATTATTCGTGTTAATAGGTTTTCTTCGCAACCTGGTGGCGGAACACCATAATTTACGCACAGGATGTTCCGAATTACTATCGTTGGGTTAGACACTGGGGCAACTCTGACCGGGAAGTCCTAGGGTTCGAGGCCCGACCGAGGGGAATTTTCAACACTAGCACAATTGCAAGGTTATATAATTCAGTGCCTGGGGGAGAATTCTAGCGACTTTGATCGATAGTTTTTCGTTGATTCTCCGATCAACACCAGGCGAATGCCGGAGCAGTACCCTAACAAACGGGCCACGGAGCGCGTGCGATATTTCCTTCATTTTCCTTGTCCTGTCCTCAACCCTTTCTTGCACACACGTACATTTACATGCACTGCACTATCACACATGCCGGGAGACCAGTCGGGAGCTTAAGGCTTGTCCCGCTGGTGGGAGATACCTGGAGGATGGTTCCCGCAATGCTCATGAGGGTCGGCGCCGGATTTCTCGTTCCAGCAGAGAGAAGAACACTGCCACAACAATATACACAACAGTTACGGGAGATAATGACTGCGAATCTAATTTTGAGTCACTTTGTGAGGCCTTGCCCAACACTGGTATTAATTATATATTAGCTATATTATATTATATTATATTATATTATATTATATTATATTATATTATATTATATTATATTATATTATATTATATTAATATTATATTATATTATATTATATTTTGACTGTACAATACGCGCGTCATAGATAGTTATTATTCGTGTTAATACGTTTTCTTTGCGTTCTGGTGACATAACTCTTTCATTTACGTACTACATAAAATTAAAAAATAAATTATTTCAGCTAATGTTGAAAAATTAAAAAATATCAACGTTATATTACATCAAAGTAACACTTACTACCACACTGTAAAGCTCCATCAAACCCTCAAACCTCCACCTCATTTTGAGCGTTACCTAATTGAAAGACGCCTGGCGAAAACTCGTAGCAGCGCGCGTGATAGATAGGTATTAATTGTTCCTCAATCAATGTATATTCACGACCATGTAAGTAATATGAAGAATGTTCGGGTTTGGGAAATTTCTGTGACAATAAATTTTAAATAGTAACACAATTCAGTTTACCGGCGTTTCGGAATATTTAATTCCATCTTTAATGCCATTAATACACACAAGTACAACATCGTTAATATAGTATACGTTTACACAGGACAAATAATGACAGAACTCATAACTTTTTTTGCGTTCTATGTTAGTAACTCTCAAGTTTTCTAGTAGAACTTTATAAAAAAAATTATTTGAAACCCACAAAACGTGGATTCTGACAACAGAACACGCTAGTGGAAATTTACTACATATCGGAAAAGTACTAGTATTATCCACTTTTCTGGTATCGGTGACCTTCAAAACGACTGCGTAAACTTTTTCTGCGTAAACTCGCAATTTTTCGCTGA
Organism: Gryllus longicercus; assembly: GCA_038098605.1. Taxonomy (NCBI): domain Eukaryota; kingdom Metazoa; phylum Arthropoda; class Insecta; order Orthoptera; family Gryllidae; genus Gryllus; species Gryllus longicercus. Next base: position 47,533 of record JAZDUA010001368.1, read on the forward strand.
AGTTATTACATAACTATCACTACATCACGTATGTATTATGAGAAAGTAAAAATAACTGCGTTGTCGACTTGGCCATCAGAAGCGGAAGTCACAAACCATGGATTCTAACGACATTATATTTCAGAGGAAGTAATTTACCACATATCAGGCAAATATTGTTCATTTTACCAGTGACCCAGGCCTACAATATGAATTTTTTTGCCAAAAATCATAATTTTTCTCTCCAGCATTACATAAATTTCTCTACCCTACGTATGTAGCATGCGAGAAAATAAAAAAAAAAATACTTGCTTTGTCCATTTGGTTTCAGAAGCGGAAAGCACAAAGCGTAGATTCCGACTACACAACGTGTTAGAGGAACTAATATACTAGAGCTAGAACCTTGAATTATCCTCTTTTTCGTTATCAGGGATCTAGAATACGAATTTTTCTGCAGAAAAATCACAGTTTTTTCTGCAGCATTACATAACTTTCTTTACACGCGAATGTAGAAAGAAAATTAAAAAAAATACCTGCGTTGTCGATTCGGTCGTCAGAAGCGGAAACCACAAAGCGTAGATTCCGACCTTACAACATGTTAGAGGAACTAATATACGAGAGGTATGGACTAGAATTATCCTCATTTTCGGTATCAGAGATCTACAATACCAATTTCTCGCGGCAACATTACGTAACGTTCTCTACACTACGTATGTAGCGTGAAAGAAAGTCAAAGATCTTGCACCCCGGACGTGGTCGCCAGAAGCGGCCGCCACCAAGCGCGAAACGAGCCGCGCCATAAATCCCGAAGCCGCCACGCGTCGTTTGCAAAGTAAACGCTCTTTCATTGGCGCATCCGGGAGGGGGTCGCGGCCGATTGTCCCCCACAAAGCCGCTCCCCCCGCCCCCCCCGTTCGGGCGGGGTTTTGGGGGAGAAAACGCGGTTTTCGTCATAAAACACCCCGCCCGGCGACCCCCGGGGGTCAAGGGGTACGAGAATGTGAGTGAAACGTTGGGAAGGGGCGTTTCGATGTTGGCTGCCCTCCACCGCGCGGCTAGAAAGAGTTGCCGCCAACTGCTTCTGGGGCCGGCTACCTGTTTCGGATGCTACCTGCGGCATTGTGAGAAACTTTTTTTCCCCCCTTCCAGCCTGTGTGAAATCCGTGTTATTTTTTTACCGAAGGGGGAAAAAGGGTGGAAGCCAGAAAACGGGATTCCGAGGGAATTACAACGGGATTTCGGTTGAGTCCTTTGTAAAAAGGCGCCGGAAGGTCGCTACGCGAACAATTTCGAGTTCGGAAAGTAAAAGTCATTTGGCCGTGAAGAGCGCTGTAATTGTGTACAATAACTCTTTCGCTGCCAGTAACTAGCACTACGTCATCCGCGGTGAAGGAAACTAGGGGACGTTCTCTTCCGCGAGCGGAAAGTGCAGTGACATGGAAGTTCTTTTCTAGCGATCGCCCTCCGTTGCCGGCGCTCACGGAGCCGCTGCGGTTCCGAGCCGCGCGAAACAATGGAGGCGGGTGGGGTGGGTGGGGGTGAGGGAGGTGTACGGGGCCGAAAGGGCTGGTTGGGGATGTTGGACGTTCGCAGGGCCAGATGCTTCCGTGTTCCGAACCGCGTGATCCGCCGGGTTGAGCGACCTCGTGACCGGCGAGGCCTTTCACGGAGAACAGCTTGCGAGCCTGGGAATCGGCCGATCATGGTCCAGCACAAAACACGCTTTCTCTATGTTCGTATCTTAGGTGTACTGAAAATGTCGTTATCAATAAGGGCACGAATTACAAAAAATGCGAAATTGATATATTGTTTAAGTATTGTATCTTCTCATGAAAAAATGTTCCCAGATTAACATAACAAGCTTTCAATATGTTCGTATCTTACGTGTATCGAAAGGGAAAATTGTCTTCATCAATAATAAAAAATATAAAAAAATTTCAAAATGTATATTTTTTTTAAGTATTGTACCTTCTGATGAGGAAATGTTTCAGATTAACAAAACACGCTTTCTCTAGGTTCGTATCTTACGTGGACCGGGATGTGAAAATTTTGTTAACAATAACCGCACGAATTATAAAAAAATGCCAAAAGGGTATATTTTTAAGTATTGTACCTTCTGATGAGGAAATGTATCAGATTAACAAAACAAGCTTTCTCTATGTTCGTATCTTACTTTAACGGAAGTGAAAATTTTCTCTAACAATAAGTGCACGAATTATAAAAAAACACGAATTATAAAAAAATGCGAAAATGGATTTACTTTTAAGTATTGTACCTTCTGATGGGGAAACGTTTCATAATAACGAAAGAAGCTTTCTTGATGTTCGTATCTTACATGTACTGGGAGTGAAAATTTCGTTTCGCAAACGAATTATTAAAAAAAAAATGCCAAAAATCGATATATTTTTAAGTATTGCTCGTTCGTTTCATCATAAGCAATGATGAAATGTTTCAAATTTATGATAGAGTTAGTTCTCTCTACAGAGGCTATTCTTGCTTGCATCATCAAGTACATCTTCAAGCCCTTAGAAAACCATGCGCAAGGTTAAATTTAGCTTCTGCATCTTCATGCGTAATGTACCACTGTTGCCCTTACCCATATGGCACATGGTTAAGCGACTAATATTAAGTAATGATTATTTTATCTCCAAAATACTTCCAAATAAGGCTCGCAGGCAGTACAGTTACAGAGGTACGAGCGAACACGTTTCACCTTGTTTTACCGAACAGAACTCGCTCTTGATAGATCGATACATTGTCGTTTCTGGTCGTGTCAATACATTGCTATCATTATTCCCGTCAGTGTAGTGAATGATTTATCGGTGGTGGTGGCGGTGTTCCTCCGCAGCTGAATGATGAGGTTCGGCGCTGACCTACACGGCGCGCGGCTCGCGGTGGATTTTCCCCTCCACGTTTCTCCCCTCATCGGGGCGTCGCCTCAGTTGTTCCCAGCTCCCAACTGTATGGGGTGGTGGAGTAACGCATTTGCAAGCATGTGAAAGTAACAGGTGAGGATAGGACAAGGAAGAGAAGGAATGATCACGTGCGGACCATGGCCCGTTTATTAGAGTATTGCTTCGGTATTTGCCTGGTATTGATTGGAGAAACCGCGGAAAACTACCGATCAGAGCCGCTATCGATGAGAGAACTGCCAACTCTACCGATCGGAAAACTACCGATCAGAGCCGCTATCGATGAGAGAACTGCCAACTCTACCGATCGGAAAACTACCAATGAGAGAATTCTTCTCAGCCAGCGGTTGAATTCGGCCCTGCTACGCTGCTAGAGTCGAAAATCGTCTACCTTTGAGACTCGAACCTAGGACCACCCAGACAGTGCCGCTCCAGAGACAAGGGCAATGCAAGCGGTGAAGTAAATTTATCGTGACCCTATATCGAATTTAAAAATGTTTTATTTACATAAAAATTTACTAAATTGAGAACAGTATGGATTGGTAGCCTATTAAATACGAACATCAGTATGTAAGCTTTCCGAGTATGAATATTTACAAACTTATTTCCAATTCTAGCGGTGGCACAATAGAGGTGTAGATGTTGCCGGCAATTCTGATCGTTATCTTTCATGTTTCCCTGCAATAAATTTCAACCGGATACGAAGGCAGTACTCCAATGAGCAATTATTTATTTCCCAACTTGTACTCTCTCTTCTCGTTAACGTCAAGCTGTATTATGGTGGCCTTCTATCCTCACATTGACAAATTCCTTTTATAAAACGTTTCCGACATGCTTTGGCGGTATGGACGCCACAATTGCTGTGATAATGCACAAAAAAGAAAATAGTAATAATACTTGGTTTTTACGTTGAAACACCTCTCTCCAATTTTCGAGGTTATAATATGAGCAAGATGTGGTATGCGGTCAATTACCAATCTGATATGAACAATCATGTTGAAATAAGATCAGCAATGTTTTATTAAATGTTCCATGCATGTGTGACATTCATTTGTTTTCCTTACATAACGCACAAGTTAAGTATTTCTGTGGGCTTCGTAAAGCAACCTTTGGCAACCTATCTTTTAGCCAAATTCCAGAAAACACATTTTCCCCCTAAACTATTTACTTACTGTAAAGAGGTTAACGTAATTCTGAAATAAAAAATGCCGTTTTTTTTCGCCGGCAAAATTCCTTTTTTATGTTCTGAACGATGAATAATGTTTGCTCCAATATCTAGAAACGACTTTCAATAATGCGTTATGAACTCAGAATCCACGTTTTAAGTACTTGATACTGAAAGAATGGATTTCTGCAAATCTGCTGAATTAATATTTTGATTTTTATTGTAATATTAGGAACCGTTGAAACTAATTGGAGAATTGTTGTAATACCAATAATTTTTTACTCAGCCACTGGAAGATGGGACTGTGTTCGATTCGAACAATTACATAGAGAATTTTGATCCAAATATAATACATTTATAAAATGCATCCATTGCGGTACACCAATTTGTGTGATTTGGTACTTTTGCTTATTGTTCGTAATGAAATATCCTTCCGTGGAAATTATGTCTGTGCCATTCCCGAAAGCTACTCTTGGTGCCCTATGAAAGTGACAATTCCCGGCAAAGATACTTTTTTTTTGATGCGAGCAGCGGAGAGGTGGGATAGCGCAATCAGTGCGTAACTATTTGTTTTATTTGTTGAATAGATATTTTTCTTTCTTTTTAAAAACAGAAAACAATATTAACAGTTTTTCTAGTTTATTGAATCTTACATTCTACATTTTTAGACTCTCAGAAAAAAAAATCCACGAACACTTGCGAATTCGTAAATAGTAATCTCATAGAAAACAGTGGTAACGATATTATATCTAATATACGATGTATCTGCATTTTATTCGTTTACTTATCGTTATCTACATTTTACTTTGTAACGGAGTATGTAAGTAAGTTATCTCCTCCTGCGCCATCAGCAACAGCAACCATTAGCGCCCGATCAAAACGCGAGGCACTTCCAGGTAGCGAGTTTTTTGGCGCGGGGCGTCGGGACGGTGGGATGTGTTGGGGGGTGGGGGGCGGAGGGGCTTTAATTGTGTCGAAAGGGCTGAATGCGCGGGCGCCCCGCGGGTCGGGGGGTCGGGGGACCGGTGCCCCCGGCCGGGGGCCTCCGCTGTCTACCTGCGCCATATGCATACGCCGCTCGGGCCAACAGTTGCCGCCGCGCGGAACCCGTTCGGAAGTGAGGGGAGCGATGCGAAAGGAGGCCACAGCCGCCGGGGGGCCGAGTCGTCTGCAGGATGTTGCGAGTGTCGATGTGTCCCCAATTCTCAGCCAAATTCGCCACACGTTAAGGCATAAATAAATGGATATGAATAAAATTAGAGAAGGTGTGACGATTTTTTCTCAAGTTCCCAATAAAATTCTCCATGTTATGGGATAACTAAGAGGATATGAATAAAATTCGAGCTATCAAAGGAGTGACGATGTACCCAAAATTATCAACCAAATTTCCCACGCTAAGGCATAAATAAGAAGAATGAGTAAAATTCCATTTATTCAAGAAGGAGTGAGGATATTTCTTTAATTTCTATAACCAACAAGTTATGAATAAAATTCGAGCTATCAAAGGAGGAGTGACGATTTGCCCAAAATTCTCAACCAAATTCGCCAAGTTAAGGGATCAATAAAATTAATTAATAAAATTCCAGCTATTCAAGAAGGAGTGACGATATTTCTTCAATTTCCAACCAAATTCGCTATGTTAAGGGATAAAAAAAGGAGATATGAATATAATTCGCGCTATCAAAAGAAAAAAAAGATGAATAGGTGTTCGAGTTTTCAATATTACACTCGCAAGCCTCGATAAGCTCGACACGCAAAAGAAAAAAAAGTTTTGATTTATCATATATTTCGACCTATCAAAGTTTTATCAAACCTAAAAAGGAAATTCGAGATATCACGGAATTCCAAATACCAGATCTTGGGGTTTTGAGGTTCTTTTGTGGTGAGTGCCTCGGTATATCTAATATGAAAAGTAGTAAATATATATTAACATAGAACAATGCGAGTTATTGCATATGACGATTTCTCGACGTTTGAGCAATTAAATGCTGAGTGGGTTGGGAAAGTGGAGGAATATGAATAACATTTGAAATATCGAGAAAATTGGGACACTGATCGCTCCTGTTATTGAGTATTCGCTACTCCCTAATACTCCTGCTGAAGGACCGTGCAACACCGTAGGGGGGACAATATTTCGAATATGAGGGAGTAATTAAAACTATTTTAGTTATCAAAATTGATTTCCGAACAAGAAAATTCTTTCTACCTAAAAATTAGGAAATAAATTCCATTTTAAACCCGAATTTTCAAGATGCCTATCAGAAAATGCCCACGATGTACTGAATACGAAGAAAAACAACCGAAGAATGTAGAGGTCAACTGATCTTAAAGATAACCTAGGAGATCATTTATTAACCTATTATTGTAAAGGTATAATTTTCCCTCTCCAATTTTCCCCAGTTCATCAAGCGTAATTAGATAAATAAAGTTATTGTTGCTATTATTATTATTATTATTATTATCACCAACTAATATCCTCAAACTATCAAGCTCGTTAATTATATGGCTAGAAAATTGAGTAACCAATCAACTGACTTAATAACAATTCATTAAATAAATAATGCCCTAATTCACTAACCCTCTATCGGGGTAACTGACGAAACAAATAAGCTTGTTTCCACTGTTTGACAGTAAAAATACATTTTCTGGGTGACGGCGCTCGCTGCGAAAGTCAAGCAGCCTCTTCTGCGGCTGAAGCAGCGCGCTCAGATGTTATCTTCCAAGTGCGAGCGCTATCTGCCGCCACTCTCTTGACTCTGGCGCGATTCTTTTTTTTTCTCTCTCGAAGCCTAGCCGCTGCGCCCCCCCCCCCCCCCGCTGCGGTGGCTCATCGCGGGCGCCGAGGGGGGCCGGAAGGGCCGACCCCCGCGCCCCGCAGGTACCCCCCGGCGACCCCCCCCTCCACCCGTGGGGGCATTCGGACACAATTAGAGGCGCACTGCCCCGCAGCGCCCTGCTCTGCCCTCGCGCGGCGCCGAATTTGGCGTTTGCTTTGGGCTTCTCATTTGAATGTGGCACGAGTTGCGTTCGGTATAGGATGGGCCACAAACCATCCTCTAATACGGTTCTTTCTTTTTTCTTTTCTATTCTTCTCGTTTCTTTTTCACATCATTTCCCTTTTACGTTATTTTTCTTTTCTATTCGCTCTCTCTTTTCCACCCTCCCTCTCTTCTCCATCCTTCCAACTTTTACCATCCTCTGTCTCTTTTCCATCATTTGTCTCTTTTCAATCCACTCTATGTTATTCATCTCTTTTCTTTCCTCTCTATTTTTTCTATCCATCCTCTCCTTTCAATATTTTTTTCATCTTCTCTCTCTTTCTGATCGTCTCCCTCTTTCCCCAAACTCTCTTGTTTCATCATCTCTTTTTCCTTTCTTTTACAATTTTTTTATTTTCTAACTTGTCTCTTTTCCATCTTTTCTTCCGTAATCGATCTTTTCGTCGTAAGATAGACTTGGGGTGATGATAATGTAGCATGGGAAAGGGCCAATGGGTTTGATGATGACGATGATGATGATGATTGCTCAAGCTATTGTGAAACAAAAGGACCTCGGGCTATCAACGTGAGACCGTGTCTGGAACCCAATTTGTAATCCACATAACCCTCTTGGGTCAGTCGGGAATCGAACGTCGACATCGAGGGAATGTCAGCAGTCAGTTCGCTACAGGATGGGTCGTCCCCAAGCTCCTGTATTCAGCGACGTCGTCACCGTCGTCATCATCATCATCATCGTCACAACCAAGAACTGTATCAAGTGGATGTTATGGGGGCACATTGACCCCACCTCTTGGACTTAGAATTGTGTGAATACCTTTATCCTCTTCCATATCTAGTGCCTTCAGTGACCAAACTCTATCGGTTCAATGAAATGATCGAAGTATTCTCATAACTTTCATAGTTCATTAACACTACCACTACCACCACCACCACCACCACCACCACCACCACCACCACCACCACCACCACCACCACCACCACCACCACCACCACCACCACCACGACCACCACCACCACCACCACGACCACCACCACCACCATCACCATCTATTGAACTACATTGGTCTTTCTGGTCTACATTGGTTTTTCAAGATAGATGGACAACACATTTCCCTGCCGTTGAATAGCTTGAAAACCAGCTGATCTCTCCAATATTTTGTTTGACAATTATTGGTCACCATCATATGCTGAATCCTTGCCTTCAAAGAGCCCTTCACAACGCTCGCTGGAAACGATTGTCGTCTCACTTCTCTCCGCCATCGTTCTCACACTCTCCAGAGATCGCAGGAAGACATACATACGAGCTTTATACGAATACAAGAGGGTATTTTGACACTGTGGGGGATGGATTATTTTGTGTTTCCGAGCGCGTCCACGGCTGTGAATATAAGTCCCGTAAGTGAAGTCTATGTTTTTATCACGGGTGTTGGGACCGTTCTTCCCTAGCCGGATGATGAGATATAGCAACACTCCATAAAACATTCACGTTAAAAATTTCGAGCTTAAACATCGATGTTAAGAGCATCGAGCAGAAAACGTCGAAGTTATAAACATAGAGCAGAAAGCATTGAGTTTAAAAACATTGAACAGAAAACATCGATGTTAAAACATTGAACAAAAACAGCAGAAAACATTGATGTTATAAACATCAAACATAAACATCAATATTTAAAACATCATATTTAATATTTCACTGTATGGTAAACATAGTCATTGATGACCTTAGTTGGAGCCTCCTGTCCCACCGTATTCGCTGAGAACCGAGCGTCGTTCTCGAGGTCCCTGTCTCCGGTGGTGGCGGCGGCGGCGGTGTGCCGGCGTGTAGGGTGGGGTAGGGTAGGGAGACCCAGGTAAGGAAAATAGCCTACCAATGTTACATTCAGTAATTATTTCATATTTTTAACTTTTGCAATATTGTGATTAAGTTTATTTTTCATTCACAAACAAAACATCGAAAGGGTAAAAACACTCAGCATAAAACATCGATGTTAAAAATTTCGTGTTTAAACATCGATGTTAAAAACATGGAGCAGAAAACATTGATGTTAAAAATTTCCAGCTTAACCATCGATGTTAAAAACATCGAACAGAAAACATCGATGTTAAAAACATCGAACAGAAAACATCGATGTTAAAAACATGGAGCAGAAAACATTGATGTTAAAAATTTCCAGCTTAACCATCGATGTTAAAAACATCGAACAGAAAACATCGATGTTAAAAACATGGAGCAGAAAACATTGATGTTAAAAATTTCCAGCTTAACCATCGATGTTAAAAACATCGAACAGAAAACATCGATGTTAAAAACATGGAGCAGAAAACATTGATGTTAAAAATTTCCAGCTTAACCATCGATGTTAAAAACATCGAACAGAAAACATCGATGTTAAAAACATGGAGCAGAAAACATTGATGTTAAAAATTTCCAGCTTAACCATCGATGTTAAAAACATCGAGCAGAAAACATCGATGTTAAAAACATGGAGCAGAAAACATTGATGTTAAAAATTTCCAGCTTAACTATCGATGTTAAAAACATCGAGCAGAAAACATCGATGTTAAAACATCGAGCATAAAACATCAATGTTAAAAACATGGAGCATAAACATCAATGTTTAAAACATCATCTTTAATATTTAACTGTATGGAAAACATCGTCCACGATAACCCTATTTGGAGCCTCCTGTCCCACCGTATTCGCTCAGTACCGAGCGTCGTTCACGAGCTCCCTGTCTTCGGCGGCGGCGGCGGCGGCGGCGGCGGTGTGCCGGCGGGTGGGGTGGGGTAGGGTGGGGAGACCCAGGTGAGGAAGGGAGGCGGTCCGCGACGTCGCCCTCCCATTCATATGCCGATCGCCGGCTCACCCTTTCAGCCCCTCCCCTTCCTCCCACCCCTCCGCCCGGCCTTTTTTTGTGAGGCGCCGCCGCCGGCACTTCCGGGGCCTCAGGTAGCTGCCGCCGCCACCACCGCCGCCTCCGGGGGGCAGGGGGCACGGAGCCGGGGGGGGGGATCGAGGTCACACGGCCTCGTCGTCTGCCTCGCCAGTCCTCGCGCGCGGATCTGAACGACCGACGTCCCGGAGGCTCCGGTTCGGTTCTTTCCTCCGGCACCCGGAACCCCGAGCAAGCCGGATGTGGGAATCCCCTCACAGGTTGCGAACCAATGAGGTCAGTCAAGTATTGGACACATGTAGTCGTAGGCTTCCGCGACCGGAGTCATGTGAATGTTCTTGGCTGTCCGGGTGACGCCGCGTCGAACGCTGTGGTGCAGACTTATCATGGTCATCCTCAGGGCTGGTCGAGATGTCTATTGGAGACATGTCAGTGATTGGGGCGGAATCTCACATCCACAGCAAGGACTGACCACATGTCTGTGAACGGGGGAGGGGACAATCCCACAAGTGCGATGTGATAACGCTGTGTTTCGTGTGAATTATTTAAGTACCAAATCAGCGACTTGGTCTGGGTACTGTCGGCATACGCAACCCCGAATATTGAAGATGGAAGTAAGAATTCTTTGGAGGGCGAGACGACGTCCACTAACTGGAAGGCGGAGACTGATTTCAACTCTCGATAAAGGGGCGAGAAAATGCCACGTGTGTGGTTTGATCTCGGTAATGTTTCGTGTGGATGGTTATTCGCCTAGCCGGCGTCTTCATCCGGGTACATCCAGCACACGAACGTTGTAAACAGGAAGACGGAAGTACGAATCTCATCGAAGATGGAATGTCGATTGGTGACCGGAAGGTGGAATCTCAAATTAACCAGAGAATATGCACACGTGAGAGATATTAGGGGCAGTGAACACCACGAGTGCAGTGAGATATCGCGACAATGACTACTTTCCGCGACTGCGTCTTAACTTGGGGCTGTTGGAGAGGGTGCGATTTGCTGATAAAAACTTCTTCGAACTCTGAATAAGCTATGGAGAACTCACAACACACGAAACAGCCTGTAAACAGTTTTACCGGAGTGAGGATGGCTCGGTGTTTTCGAATAAGTTCTTTTCGCCGTCACCTGAGCCTTCAAGATCCGGTATCCGGAACTACCACATCCGGTGACCACTGATGGGTTCGTGTATGACTGATCGCTATTACCGGAAGTTCGATGGACAAGCTCGCTGACTTCCATATGACGATATTTAACGCTACTAGTAGCTTCATCTGTGGAGGTGACGAGAATTCTCGAGAGAAAACTACTGCAAGACGTCTTGAGAAATCCTTCCAGACGACAATGTTATTGAACCGAAATCATTCTGCAAGACAGTTAATTGGGCGTGGATTCGCCGAAATGAAGTGTTGAAGCAGCCGGTTACACCAACTGCACTGGAACCACTGCAGCCTCAAAATGCGGAAGTATGAAATCTCGTCTCTCAAGGAGGTGAACCGGTAATAGTGGCGAGTGCGGTGAGCAAAGGAATTCCGAGTGTAAAGCGAGTGAGCTCGAGACAACGTGTATCTACTCGTACTAGTCCAGTGACTTGGTCTGTAGAAGGGGAAAAATTCCCTGGGGAGGAAACCACATGACTTCTCACAAACTAGTTCCAGAGGTGAACGACGAATTGAATTTCATTGGCGCCTGTGAGATATAGTTTATCTTTATCGATGTTGTGAGTCCCTACATGCCATGATATCGATTTTGCAGTACGATGTCATGGCATGTAGAGTATTAATTATGGACCAATAACACGTCAAAATGACTTTCGCTGTGTAAATTTAAACTTCAAATTTGAACGAGCAAATTGAGTCACTGGAGAAATTTGACCGTGGAAATCAACTTCCACCAGTTATCGGTGAGTAGAAAATATTTATATAAATTGCACTATTTCCTTATACTCTATGAAATTTGCAAAAAAAATATTACGTGAATCTTGAGTTTGTTGCGATAATGGTACGAATTATAATAATCATCTGTGAATAGCAAGAAAACAATATTTTTTTTCCAAATCATGTAATTACTGACTCTTTTAATACTTAATACTTAATAATTTATGCAATTTGCAGTGAATCAACGAAAGATATTATGTTTGGATGAGATGTAACTAAAATTGATTTTGAAGTCATCTGTGCAAATTTAAATTTAGCTATTTATTTGACGCTTAAGATTCTCTTGATATATTACATACATGTTATTTTCTACTTTTATTTTACGAAGTGTATCGTTCGTATCACATTTTTATGAGTCGAAACTAAGTTAAATGTTTAGAGAGAAAATTTATCAAGGAACATTTCTACCATAACTATTATCCTAACAAAAAATTAAACTCTACTGTAATAACCAAATAGATATCATGATGATATTGTTATATTGACGGAAATGAAATTTACAAAACATAATATAATTCATTTTAGGAAAAGAAGATGTTTTGTGTTTCGTGTTGTTCTTCATAGTTGTATAACACTCATTAACTTCTTTTCTTTATGATTTTTGTATTATTTACCACAATTTTGTCCGTTTTCTGAATTTATCTAATCCCCAAAACAAAAAAAATCACATTTAGAACTGTTTAAATCAATTTTTGATTTCGAATGCAATGAACCTTACTTGTAAGCAAACATATAATAAGTAATTAATAAGCGAACATGTAATAAGTAACATGTAATAAGTACCGTACATTATTGTAAGCATAAAGTGTAATATTAATCAAATACAAAACTCTTATGTAATACTAATAAACTCAAAAATTAATTTTGGACATTTTCTGACAATAATGTTATCGTGTTCGTATTTTCCAAATGTATGTTTAATGCAGCGAAATTCGCTTGCACACTAGTGACAAACGCATCAACTAAAGAGTTTAACAACAAATAATTTAACAATATGAATTTGTGCTTTTAAAACAAGTACTTGAGTCATTAATTGTTAATGTGTGGTTACGTAATAATTATATGAAATAAATGGTTGTCTCGCTATCGATTTTTCATAGCATAGAGTTTTAAAAACTTCATTCTGAGGGTATCGTAGCTGTTGCAAACGATATTTTTGATACATTCATACAATTATTTAAATATGTATGTTATATAATTGCTTATAAAATGTAAGTGATAAGTAATATAAAAGACTCAAATTTTCGTGTACGTTCAATGTCGTTGCAGGAAGGTATGTTAAACGGAAACGCCTGCTATTACCAGCCCTACTTCGTGAGGCGTAAAATAACAGGATCAATCAAGCAGGGTCATTTAATTTGAATCATGGGAAAATATTGTAAAAGAAATCATGTAAAAATTAACTACTGGGAATGGTAAGGGCGATGTATCTTTGAGAATATTAATGAAGAATTTTTACAGGTGTTAAATGGAATTTTCTTATAACAACGTATTTTTTCTCTACTACATTACTGTACATTGGTATTTTCATTTCTTTAGTTTTTTTTAGAGAAAATTACTTTATTATTTGCTTCAATTCACGGAGATACATATCTGTCACCTTTGTTGTTGAAAAAAAAATATAATCAACCTAATATTTATACTGATGTAGAAACTGAAATTGAATATTGAAGCATTTCGCACCTTCTTTTAAAAACTGAAAGAAAGTAGGAATCAGAAATGTTATATTTTAAATGTGTTATAAATTAAATTTTCGTGCTTAAAATGTATAAATCTTACATTTAGTCTTACCCATTTAACATTAATGTTTGAACGGAAGCAGTTATTACACAATTTCCAATAGATAATATCTGTAATTTAATACATACATTTGACGCCGTACACAATTAAATCTTCCTTTAACTAATAAACTGAGATTTATTTTATTGCAGAAGAATATTGATACAACGAGAGATGAACAGGACAGTTAAAACAAATATTAAATGGTAGCGAAATCTTTGTAAATTATTTAAAATGTATATTGTTATATGCAAACCATGTTAGAAAGTTGAACCTTAAATCTAAACGACAATTTAAATCTACAATTTCAAGACGAAATCCAAGTGAAAATACAGAGGAAATTCTCCATAAAAATCACAAAATATTTTATGGAGTTCTTTGTCTATGATTACTGTCAAGTTCGTTATCGGTATTAAGTGCTGGCGCTTTTCAGTCATTCCATTTTGCTTTTATTCTCGTCAAGCACCGAAGATTGTAGTTTTTAACGATCGCTGATCGAAAAACTTTTAGAAGTGGGTTGCAGACTCTATGATTGCGTTGGGCACGAATTTACCACATACTCAATTTAATTCAGACATTTTTGAATTTTATTTACATTCAATCTCTTTCTCTCTCTCTCTCTCTCTCTCTCTCTCTCTCTCTCTCTCTCTCTCTCTCTCTCTCTCTCTCTCTCTCTATTTTGAGTTTAATTAATATTATTAATATTTATTAAACATATTTTTGTGGGCCATTTAAAACGTCGCAATTTTCTAGACTCCTACTTTTTCTGGATGAAGGTCTGTACTCACTCAGACAGGTAACGCAAAATAGATGTGAGGCAAATATATTTCATAAATACTACGAAATTAGAATACGTGTCGATTGTGTAATTAATGGTATCTGTATTATGTGCAAATATGCATCGGAAGCCATTTTCTGGTAATATTTCTATGCGGTTCTGCGTTTGTTGGCTTTAAAAATTACTGAGAAATGTTGCGTTCACTAAGATTTGCAACATTTGGGGGTTAGAAAACGTCACTTCAAGGAATACTTAAGACTATTGATTATGCTTCGCAAAATGAATACAAAATCTCAACAGTTTTGCAACAAAATCAATTTGTATTGTGCATTTTATACGGTGGTACATAACGTCTAGGATGGCATATCTCAACTTTCAAATTCCGGTGGATTTTTTAAACAATGCGTATGTTTACGATTTGTTTACATATTAATAATTAATAGTACATGTTTTACTTAATATGTTTCAATACACTGAGAAAGAAAAATCTGTGAAATATATGTGAAGTTAGTTTAAACTATTGAGGCGAAAACGTTTATAGCAGAACGAAACAAAATTAGGCGAAAACAGTGGTTACTTGTATGTGATCATGAGGTATTGTACTCATAACTTCGGATAAAATATGAAAAATTGAAATCAAAGTTCATTGTAAATCTAATTATAAACAAATGGAAACGATCCAACCTCAAATAATGTATTTAGAATGTGAATTTGATAATTAACTTTTAGAAATGAGAAATTATATGACAGTACGAAATATATTGCGAACATTACGTATTCTTAGATGTGTGGTCAAAAACGTTTGTCTACACACACATGGTGTCCACGTTTAGAAACACAGCTCTGGAAGCTAGCCCAACAAGTGCGCCAGACTACATGTGTGTACGTGGAACCGGTCAGTGGTGAACAGTTGTTGACCAGGAACATCTGACCCACTATATGATGCTTGCTGACCATGATTATCCAAACACGGATACCTAAATAACCTGTTAGGATCCGCATCATGTCACATTCAGCGGTACAAAATTAGCTTTGGCTGGTGAGCGGTACAAAATCTGACTTATTCTGATGCAGATAAGTAAGTAATAGTATCCTTTGTCTCTGTACCTTTGTACCACTCGTATGCCGCCATACATAGCGTCGATGATTGCAGCACAACCCATCTGCGCGGAATGCAGTTGGCAGTTCGAATTTCATGTATTATCAGCACAGAGTAATGAACGATTATTTTGACTATTTCACTAATGTTTTGAGTGCCCAATAACAAGAAAGAATTGATTAAACGCTTCAACGAAACCCAGCTGCCAGTTCAATAAGAAATTATCAAATTTTCCCTGTATTCCGAGTATTCCTGTCTAAGGGCTCCTGCCTATCACTGATTTGCCAAATATTTTCTATGCGAATGTATACATTGCACTGTCCTGCAAAAATAAACATTATTAATATTAAATACATGCGAAATATTTCGATGTTACTTCACATGCTGAAATAAGATATTCAAAGCCCCAAAACAGTGGGGAAACAATCACAGAAAAGGTTTGGAAAGTCCGTGGTTCTGTTGAGAAAGAAAATACGAACTTTGATCTCAAACATCAAATAAAAAGATGCCAAACATTTTGGATGACTGGGCTAATGTAATTGTGTTTTTTAATTGATCATTTAATTCGTTTTCTCATGTATTTCAACCTTGCTAGTTATTTTTAAATCCCTCTCATGTTGTTAAATGTTTTTTTCATACCATAAATGAAACATTCATAATCACACTAAATTTCACCCCTGCACTTAAAATTCTTGATAAATCCATTCGTCGCTTCGCGACTTGAGGATTTATCTAGAATTTTGAACTCACGCGTGATTTTACTTAGGTCAGTTGAACACCGGCGTAATCCACGTCGCTCCGCAAAATCGTTTGCTCTGCTAGCCAGATGAGCTGAGCGTCAGATGTGTTCGAAAATACGAGTAGTTCAGTGAGAACAGTTACATTTTAGTTACGAATAAATTTCACGCGTTATTTGGTTTGTTCCGGTATTGTCACAAATAAGAATACTGTTAAAATTGATACAAATCATGCCAAAAAGTACTGAGAATATTAAAATGAATTCTCAGGTAGAGACAGGAGATGGGACGCCATGGCCGTCGAAGGTAATCAAACAGCTCACAATCACTGAATTACAAGGAGGCAGTGCCATTTACTTTCATCTTGCATGTAATGGTATTCGCAAAAGGCATATTTATAAACAAATGAAAACTGAAGAAGGTAATAGTTTGGACGTGCAATTTTCTTGGAACAACCTGTGGGAACGCTATGGTGGCGACATATTTACAAGCACCAGCCACGTCCGTTGGCTTCACCTGCGAGAAGCTGAGAGGCCGTTCACTTTGCGTCTGGCAGCTTATCATCCCTAGAACCTTTCCCTCTCTCTCTCTCTCTCTCTCTCTCTCTCTCTGTGTCACTCTGTCTCTCTTTCCCTCCCTCTCTTTCTCTGTGTATCTCCCTCCCGCACTCTCACACGCACACGTTTTTTTCAAGCGTCCCATACACCTTCAAGAGCGGGTGGAAGCGTCGTGTGAGCCGGTTCTAAGCCCGTGTCCACCGCATTCTTCCCGCAGCGGAGCAACCTGTGGGAACGCTGTCGCGGCGACGTATTTACAACAGGCTCCGGCCAGGTCCGTTAGCCCTGCTTGCGAGAGGCTGACAGGCCCTTCACCCGACAGGGTCTCATCCCTAGAACCCCCCCCCCCCTCTCTCTCTCTCTCTCTCGCTCGCTCGCTCCTCAGGTTCTTCCTCTGTCTCGTCTCGTTCCTTCACTAGGCCCTTCTCGTCCCCCTTTGGCTCCTTTCGCGTCTGACCGTATCGCCCCTCCCGCACTCTCGCTTCTGCGCTGCAGTCAGCGCGTCGGGCCCCGCCCCCTCCCCACCTCTCCCGGCTCTCCCTTCCCACCCCTCCCCTTTCCGCCCCTCGTCGCCCCTCCCCGCCCCTAACAGCCACTAACCGCCCCACCCTGCCCCATCCCGCCCCACCCCGCCCCACCCAGCGCCCCTCCCCTCCCCGCCCTTTCCCTCCCCACCCCGTCCGGCCTCACCCTGCCCCACTCCACCCCGCATAGCCCCGTCCCGACCAGCCCCACCTCCGCCCCGCCCCCGCCCCGTCTGCTGCCCGTGCCTGCCTGCCGGAGGTCCAGCGGAGCGCGGTACCCGGCGGGACGCGGGCCTTTGTTGCGACGTCACAGCCCCGCCCCCGCCCCCGCCCCGGGCGCTCGCCCGCCGTCCGCTTTGACTGCGGCCGCCCGCCCGCCGCTCGCTCGCTCGGCCGAATTGAATCAGCTCCTTCGCCCCGCGCGGCGCCGCGCGGGGCGCGGGGCGGGGAGGCGCCTGCGAGCCCCGAGCTGCGGAGCGTGAGGCCGCCAGAGGCGCCACCGGCGCGCGGCCCGCTCGGCTGGAACACCGCCTCGGGGGCCCCGGCGCCACAAAGGCCGCGGCACGCCTGATTTTTTCCAACTCGTAATTACGTAATTAATTCGCTCCTTCCTTCGTTGGA
This sequence comes from Gryllus longicercus, assembly GCA_038098605.1. Classification (NCBI taxonomy): domain Eukaryota; kingdom Metazoa; phylum Arthropoda; class Insecta; order Orthoptera; family Gryllidae; genus Gryllus; species Gryllus longicercus. The sequence continues at coordinate 65,511 of JAZDUA010001368.1, forward strand.
TCGGTCATTGCTGTTTCTTTGTTCGATCATTCGTTCGATTCGATTCGTTTCTTTGTTCGATCATTCTTTGTTCGGGCACTGTTTATTCTGTTCAATTATTCATTCGTTCGTTTGACCATTCGTTTGTTATTTTCGACCATTTATTTTTTTGTTACGCCATTGTTTGGTTTGTTGGGGCATTTGCTCCTTTGATTGGTCATTCGGTCACTTCCGTATTCATTTGTTTGTTCGGCCATTGTTTAGTTTGTTATACCATTTGTTCCTTTGTTCGATCATTTGTTTTTTGTTTGACCAGTTGTACATTTGTTCAGCCATGTTTCTTTTTTCACCCACTTGTTTGTTTGTTTGTTCAATCATTTATTCGTTTGCATTCGTTAGTTTGTTCGTTTCCTGCTGGTTGCTTTAAATTGTTATAACTGAACATTATTGCAAAACAGTTATTTAGGAAATATGATATGATAAAATATTACGATACTAATATCGAACAACGTTCTACCCACTTTGTAAAAATTCCAACGAACTATATTTTTCGCTTAGAATTAACTATTCTTTCTTGGCAAGGTGACACACTGATGTTATAGAAGTCTTAAATTAGTTCTGATATTATATTACGAATTGATTATTTTTGTTAGTAGTAAGACAAAGATTATTAGACCACTATAAAGTGACGTCAGTTTCATAATTTTAAACTTACATCACAGACGTGGATAATATGATACAAGTGGTAAAAGTGTCATTTTATTTTGCAAGTAGGAAGTATTGCAACATGACACTGAGTGGCGCAGTCCTAGGAGCAAAATAAACCACTTTTACCACATGTGTCTTACACTGCCCCGCCTTACTGACTTCCCAAACATGTGAATTGTATACTTAAATTTAAATGAAAGGGTTGTATGTTACATTAAGATCAGTTATAACTAATCAGGCGAAAGTATTTTGTTTTCTTTGTTGCATTCCACGTTTTATCTGAAGATTTGAGCATCATCTCACTTTTAGCACGAGTGTTATAAGTTCATCTTTTTAATTCGTTGTGCAAGCCCTAAAAGTATCCACTCTCGTGCGTGTGTCTGCCTAAAAATACTTCTGAAGGTCGATATACATGGTAAAGTTTTCATGCAGATTGGGTGTGGCAGAAAACGTGCAGTCCAGACAGCACGATTTATACATGAAAACTTTTTAGCATGTTCGGAATTGTTCTTGCAGAAAGCTTACAGTTTGGATCAAGGGCCTCTAGTAGCAGAATCGTTCAAGAACGGATTTGTTTACCGGACGCGATCGTAATAGACCATTTCGATTTTGTGGTTAGGTGTGTCAAGCTGCGTTTGTGTGAGATGATATAGTGATAAACTACCTTCTTCCCTATTCCTGCTTTTCTGTTTTTCTTCTCTATGCTCCTCATAGATAATTAATAATTAATAAAGGTCACACAGAGCAACGCACGCACAGAAATACCGCCAATGAAAGTGCTCGGACGGCGCAATTCAATTGTTTCCCGGGAGAACCCCCAACGGCGTCTTGTGGCGATTCATACAAAAAACGTACAGACCGTGTATGCGTGACTTATGGCTTTTATATTTCTAGTTTGGGATCTTAAAGTGTCTGTACCAAAACTTTATGATACGAGTAGTAACTACGTATCACCACGATTCTCATAAGAATAAAATAATCTGCAGGAAACCTGTACCGTGTATATCGATCTAAAGACCTCATTCACAACGCAAACTTAAACGTAACGTAATGCCGAAAACTTAGCAGTAAAATTTACACGTAACAGTATATAACAGCATATAACAGCAATTAACAGCATATAACAGTATATAACAGTAATGAAATGACATAACCACAAACTACCTGAACATAATCTGAAGCCCACCATGTTTGTTTCTTTCATTCTGCTCTCAGATTGGTCAATGGTAGAATTCCGACGTAAACATAACGTAAAAGCTTCGTGCTTTTGAGCTCTTAAGTTTATGGCTTTACGTCTACGGTTACGTCAAGCCACTGTGAATGGTCTTGCCTAAAAACTCATTTCTAGGTTTTGCGGCAACTTTATGTTTACGTTTACGTTTGCGTTGAGAATGAAGCCTAAGAGAAAGCGACAGCCATCCGCGGGTCGTCCTCGCCACCGCGTGGGAGAGACGTAGAGGGCGCTGAAAAGCGGCGTATGGCGCCCCGTGGACCTCGTCCCCAGGGCTCGCGGCCGCCGCCCGTCGGCGCGGAGGCGGAAGCGGGGGAGAGCGTGTGGGCGAGGGCGCGGGCGGCGGACCGGGGTGGACGCGCGCTTCCGGGCGTCGCCGCGCCGTCGCGCCACGCTCGCCCGTTTCCGCTTCCGGCGGCAGCCACCGCTGCGACGACGTCGGCGCCGCGCCGCGCCGCCTCTGCCGGGCGCCGGAGGGGGGGGGGTGCGGGTGGTCGAAGAGGAGCTGGGCGAGGCGTGTGGGCATCGGAAGATGCGGTGATGGTGGAAATATAATAGAGTCCTTCTTCGTTTGTCTAGTTATACCATTATTGTCTTCGTTATCATCTTCTTCATCATTATTGTCTTCATTATCATCTTCGTCATCATCATAAACTTCGACTTCTTCTTTGCCTTCTCCTGCTTTTTCCTCTTCGCATTTTTCTTCTTCTCCTTCTTTTCTTTCTCGTCTTTTTCTTCGTCTTCGTCTTTATCTCGTCTTTTTCTTATTCTTGTTCGTATTTTCTTCTACGTTTTCTTCTTCTTAGTCGTCGTCGGTTTCTTCTTCTTCTTCTTCTTCTTATTATTATTATTATTATTATTATTATAATTATTATTATTTTTATCGCCTTTATCTTTTTCTTCTTCGCATTTTTATTCTTCTATGACTTTTCTTCGTATTTTTTCTTTTTCTTCGTCTTTATCTCTCCTTTTTTCTTTTTCACGCTTCTTTTTCTTTTTCGTGATTTTCTTCACCTTCTTTTCCCACTTCACCCGCCACCGCCGCGACGACGTCGTCTTCGCCGGCGGCGTCCACGTCGCCTCTGGAGCGGACTGTGCGAGGGAGGGGGAGATGGGTGTGGTCGAAGGAGATGCAGCATGATGCGGGTGCGTTCGAAAACGAACACATGGAATACGTACGGAGATCTAGGCGAGCCGGGAGGGCATCGGAACATGGTGGTGACGGTGCTTCATTATCTGTCTCATTATAATCTTCGTCTTCATCATGATCAGCTTCATTACCATCTTCGTCATCATCATCATCTTCGTTTTTTTCTTCTTCGTTTTTTCTTCTTCTTGTTCGTCGTCGTTTTCTTCTTCTTGTTCGTCATTTTTTGTTCTTATTCGTCGTTTTCTTCTTCGCCGTCGTTTTTTTTCTTACTCACTACTTGTTTCTTCATTTTCATTTTCGTCTATCTTTTTATTCTGTTTTTTCCTTCAATATTTCATCTTCTTTTTCTTCTTATTTTAGTTGTTGTTGTTATTGTTATTCTTCTTCTCCGTCTTCGTCGTCGTCGTAAATAACTGGCGGAAGGGCGCGGCTTTGCTAAGGTATTTATTTATTACAGTCATGTATTCGAAAGGGAAACGAATAAACTTTAATATTGCGTATGGCTTTCAGCGCTATCTACAGGCGAAACATGTCTAGCCTGAAGAAGATATGAATGCTTAATAAAGTGATAAAGTGACCAGTGACTAATTTTATAAATAAAAATAATAAATTAATATTTAACAATTGTAAGTTTAAATTTGTATTTAAATTTGATCGCAAGAGGGTTACTTACGTTTCCTCACTCTGTATTAAATTCACCCAACCTACTCCCGGATTGAAATGTTGTCGGTTAAGGGTTTTTTTGGCCTCAGACCACTATGCAATACTTCTGTAGTGTACAATTGGAGAGATTTTGTTTCGATTCCAGCCACCCTCTCTCCGACCAGTGATGGTCCCTCACACTCCACACTCACTAGTCTGGCGCGACTGCTGGCAGCATCACCCCGGTCCGTCTCTGCCGCGTATGTAAATTGCGGACCAGAAGGAAAACGAAAGTTTAACCCATATGTAAATTGCCGACCGACCCAGAGAAGGGCATACGTAAATTGCGAACCGATTACCTCATCCCCTTCTAGGTATAAACTGAAGGTGGCACTTTATTTTCGAAGAATATTTTCATAGCCATTAGTTGTAAAACAAAACTTCCTTCCCAATTTTCCAGACTTAAGGCTGGCATAATTCGTTCGAAATGTGATTTGGTTAAAGTTGGTTTTCATTGAATTCAATCATTCATTGATTAAATAAATTCTGCTGATCTAACCATTTTATATTTTCCATTTTCTCAACTAATATTGTATAACGCTAAACTTGAAATTTGGACACTCTTCTAGTGCTTTCTTTGCTTTTTATTTTGATATAGGAGCGAGTCTAGGAGATTTTTTATTAAGCAGCGTGGCAACGGCCCCCCTTAAGGCGCTTACCTGCCCAATCAGTCCTATTCCTTACCTGAGTTGGTTTGATCCGTAAGTTACATGTAGAATTAGAAAGTAAATTTCGCGAGAAAGGATCAAGGGACTATTTGGTCCCCAGTTTACTTACGACCGGCTCCGCTATCACCGACCGGCCTGTCGGGCCTCACCCAGTTCCGCCCTTCCCCTCCTGTCCCTCACTGCCCTGAGGAAGCCTGCCACATGTCAGGCGAAACGTCGGCCTCCCAGCCAACGACGCGGCGTCTCCCGGATAGCCGAGAATTTATTAATTCGAGCCGCGGAAGCTTACGTGTACAACCTACGGTCGTCTTCAACCTCGTCCAACTCGCCAATCGTTGCGATGCGCACTGACCTCCGCAATTATTTTCACAGCGCAGAGCGGAAGTTATAGCGGAAGTTGACGCCACAATTTTTTTTTCTGCCGCGCGTTGTGCGTGCGCCCTGATGATTGATTCATTCATTGATGATTCCGGGCGCGTCAAGCGATGCTAAGGTCATTACTCCCGTAACTGTAGTGCATGTTTCCATTGCGGGAGATGGCTGTGATCTTTTCTCGCAGGCTGGCGAGATAAGTAGAAAAGTATAGTTCGAATAATATTTCTAAAATACTTGACAGCTAGCGACTGACTGAGGAGAGGGCGGTTTCGTTATCCAATCACAGGCTTCAAATTCTGCTAACGTCACTACAGAGTTGCCGTTACTTATTAAGAAAAAAAGTGAAATATTCCAGCACAAAGCATCTGTAAATTAAAGATAGCCAATACTTCTTTGGTTATGTATCGTGTGTGGGATGCTGTGTCGTCTATTGTTATGGGCTTTTTTTGCGATTTGTTTCTTGCTTCTGATGTGATCTGATCAAAGAACGATCACACGACCGGTCACACGTCAGTCTGTCGCCAGAATGAGGCATCATCCTTTTACCCCCGCCCAACTGTCAAGTAGGCAACTATTATTCGGACAATAGATAAAAATTCTAAGAAAATGCTAACTGCGTGATGCAATCGGAATACATCCTTGCGGCCTTGGCTTTCCTCGCGTAGTAAGGACCTCCATGCCAGCACCAAGGCCTCTATTTGGGTTTTTATAACTTGGCGGATGAGTGCTTATCTTCGCAATGGAATATCTGACGTCATTTTGAGACTCCCTAGGTCGTGTCGCTAGATGTCGCATGATCGCGACCGTTCCGAGCTGTGCTGGCGATCATGCGACACGACCGAGAAAGACGCGAAATGTCGTGAGATATTCCATCGTGAAGGCAGGCACTCATCGGCCAAGTTATAAAAACCCAAGTATAGCGAGCGGAGGCCCGGACCACGGAACCGCACACCCCTCGCCCTCCCCCTGGACCTGTGGACGTGCCACGAGCGTGCCTCGGCGCCTTAGTAGCCCCCCTCTCCTCTACCTTCCCCTCCCTTCCCCTCTCTCCCCACCCCCTGCGTTGTTTGCAGCGCCCTCTGCCCCTTCCGACGCACTAATCGCGCACGCCGCCACCGCCCATGCGGATCGACGCACCAGCGGCAACACGCCCTCAGATGCACTATTCTATACTGCAAGTTTTCCATAGCTGCCTGTGACGAAAATCAGCTTTTTCGGTGTCATACAACCGAAAGGTTAAACGCCACCATCGTGATGTCACTGTGGTGACGTGTAATGTCCCGATTGGCTGGTGTCCTGCCAGAGGCAGCTTTGACTAAATCGTAGACGAATTTTAGTTTCCGTTCCTACCGTTCGCAGTGCCACCATTGCCGTTTACAGCATGAGCCCTCCACCACACGCCACTCTTCTTGGGGCAGAGCGCGATTTATTTATAAAGGCTGGTTGACGCTTCGCTACGCATTTCCAAGTTGAGGGCAAAGTTCGGTCCGTCGGCCCACATGTTAACATAAAACGTCTGTGAGTCTGTGCAACCCATAGTTACTAACGGATTTTGTTGATAGTTACTTTAAAATCAGTTGCCGCTTCCAAATTCGTTTTTGCACAAATGTACAATTCTGTCGCACACGAATTTTAGTAGAGCAGTACTCCCTCGCAAGCGGACTAGTATCCAAATCCACATGCGGCAGGATAAGGTAGGGAGCTGCCTGCTAGATGGTCTTGGGTGAATCCTGCATGTCAACTGCCACGAAACGATTCAATGTAAACGTTTAACTTATAAAAGTTACCATAAATCGTAGAAAAAATATCGTATTAAACTGGATATAATAGGTATTAATACGTTCATGTGAAATTTATGTTACTCGTGTATTAAAATTCATCATTACATCATCGTTTCATCATATTGATACAACTAATAAATAACAATGATATAATGTTGAACCATTTGAATTCCCAGTTGGTTTGGAGACCTTATTCCCCAAATGCCGTGCATCAATTACCCAAATTGTCAGCTTAAAAATATGAAAATCATAAATTGATCATATTTTAGGAAATAAAATGTTTTATTACGCAGGACAACGGAGCCTCTTTTCGAAATTTGCCTTGCAGTTACAAATAGTAAACAATTCATAAAATTGCCTCAGGTATCTTTCCCGTTTCCAAATATAATAATGTAAAACAATTTCTAAAGTTGTTAATATGAAATTTAATTAATTTTTTCTCAAGCTAACATTTTAGGAAAGAAACAATTTTTTCCCTTCAGAAACAATGACCAGAACGGAATTTTGCTTCCTAAAGATAATCGTTGTATTTTGACAGAGTGAATGCAACGTCTTTGAAACCAAAGACTGATAATTCATTTATTGTGTACCCAGATAATGTGGCCATAATTTTTTCGTGGAATGCACCGCGCGTGTATTTACGTCTCAGAATTAGGTGCGTGATAAGGGTTTAGTGAAACATAAAAAATAATCCATTAGCAAAAAAATTACTTTATCAAATGAGTGACTGCCGTCAAAACTGGTTTTGAAATTTTCAACGCACCCTCATCACTTCCTATTCTGTATTACTAACGATGTTACCAAACTAGTTATGTTACCTTTATGCAAATAGGAAGTACTTTCCCAGAGTTCGTCCCTACACCGATAGATGGCGACTCTGAAGCAAATATTTATAATACAGCCAGACATGCGTGCTCTCTATGAGCACGTACAGGAATCTCAAGAAGCTGAAGAAACTGAACGATTTGAAGAGTGAAATATTTGTAGCCAATGTTTAAATTCAATGAAGATAATTTAATAAACATTGTGATGTCTGCGGTTTGTTTCAATACCTGAAATTCAATACTTTTATAACACTTACATACGTAAATAGTGAGCTTGATAGATTTTCATTTCATAATGCATATATTTTATTTATAGTAAAATAAATGTTTGTTCACTGTTAACATGCTTCTCTTTGTACACATTTGACAAAATTAGGAAAACATTTATTGTAAAATATATAGTAAAACTAGCTGACCCGGCCACGCGTTGCTGTGGCTAAAGTTTTTGTTATATTACACCAACATTCACCAATAACAAACGTAAATAGAAGCACTCACGTTGCTTTGGATGTACCGTGTAAAGTCTCCCCAATGTCTTAGCTTTGAATATGCCTGTAATGGAAGGATGTGGTTTTCCTTGTTTCCGTGGCCATTTTTTACTGGATTTGTTCCATGTGAAATAACGTGGAACATCACCAAACACCAATGTCTTCGCGAATTGGCCAAAAACATCAGGTTTTTGACACAATGTAAAAAATTCAGTTAGAGTCGTTTTCGGAGCTTCGAACGCTCTTTGGAGAACATTTTTTTCAGTGAAGTATACACGTTGACCGTTTTCAAGATGTATTGCCAGATGTTGGACAGCAGGATCTCTTTCGTGGATGGGAAAGCTGAGAATATGCCAAATAGCTTCATTGCTGCTAATGTATCTGCCCATTTGGTATCGTGCTATTTCGTCATTTTTATTTATGTTTTGTACTTCAAATATGGCCAAATCACTGCCTTTGTTTACATATTTACAAATATACTTAATTGATTTAACAGAACTGCAAAGCTCAACATTGATATGAGCTTTGTAAGTTTTTGAAAGTAGTGGTGAGTATGGTACCACCCACTGATTATCAAACTCAACTTGATTTGGAAAGTTCGGCAGTCGCATTGTAAATGTGTGGCCACCATTCTCAGTACTTCTGCGGCGATACATTGGATAACCATCAATATCCGTGATCGTGTCATTCGTATACGGCTTTGGGAATTTTTTTTTTACATTTTCCATTTTCCATGCACGGTGACGTCATGTTGAAAGCACCGCATGGCCCATGGATCATGTGTTTGGTGACAATATCAAATAATTCTTGATCAATTAATGGGTCTGGAATTTCGGCTGAAATTATTTGATCCATTTCTTCAGGACGGATTCTATCTTTAAGCCAAACCAAAATGTGGGCATGAGGCAAACCTCGCTTTTGCCACTCTATCGTATACAGCCAACAACGTGTGATACCAAAAATTGAATATTTAACAATAAAATCAATTAAGGATTTCAATTTTTGTTTAAACACACGTGCAGTTAAATCATGACGATGAATGGCTTGTTGTTCTGGCAATAGTAAAGTTTGTATCTCTTCCCAATTCGGATTACATGTGAATGTAATAAATAAATCCGGTCGGCCGTAATGACGTACGTAAGTCATCGCATCTTGTATGTATTCCTGCATGTTCCGTGGACTGCCGATGTAGCTTGAAGGTAAAATGAAAACATTACCGATGTCAATGGGATTTAAATTTCCATCGATGTTTCCAGCAACAGCATCTCGTAAGTGAATATATTCTTCCGATCGTAGTTTTGCCTGGTTGAATCGAAGGAATCGCAAGCGTTCGCTTTCGACCTTAGCATACATATCAACAATGTATTGATGGAACAGCTGACGATATCGAAGGATATAATTGTCTTGATGTTGTCTAACCATTATTCGGTGTGCGTAGTAGTTCATTGAGCTAACTTTATTATTTCTGTAATCACCTAAAAAAATAAAAAATTAAATGCAATACGAAATTAAAATCTATACATACAGTAAGAAAGTAAATAGATAATTGTAAAATTTACCGGTATTTGGATCATACTGTTTGATATTAAGGTGATATTCATCTTGTCCTTGCCAAAATATCAATGGATATTGTAGTGCGTCATATGAACGGTGTAGATCCGAAATCGTACTGACAGTGTTGTCTCGCCGTGTAATTTTTATAGATCTTTTGTCAACTGGATCACCAACCATGATAACAGCAACCTCATCAACAGTTGGAGCGTTGAATCTACCAGCATGTTCACCTAATGGTACTTTGTCGGCTTTTATGACGATTTGATAATTGTCATTTTGCAGTCGTGGCGAAACTCTTTTGATCAATTGAATTAGTTGATTGTGATCTTCTAAAAAATTTTCCAATAATATCACAATTGCTCTTTCCTCTGCTTGTTCAATAAAATTATACAGGCACCGAGTCGTCACGCGCTCTTCACAATCGCCCATAAAATAAATTTGAAGAAATTTCGGATTGTTATCAGGCATTGGCATCAGTGATCCGATTTTATGGTACACCTGGCCTTGAATTTTGAATGTAGTTTCAAAATTACGTCCATCGGATGCACGATCGTAAATTTTAGTTGCCCCAAATGACGTCATTTGGAAGCAAGAATTAAATTTGCGTATCTTACGCAAAAATAATTTGGAATCATCTGAATTGCCAGTAAGAAGGGATAATAAAGGCTCCGGCGGAGCGGGTAGAGGTGACAGCACAACTTTTCCTGATGCGCAGCACATGCCGGCTGCTTCATTCCGAAATTTCAATGCCTGACAATATTGACATACTTTATCCATTCCACCGATAGCAATTTTTGAATGCGCCGAGTAGTTAATATCTGGTGCATATTCAAAGGCAAGCCGAACGAATGATGCACGTGTTAATGAGCGGCTGATCCGTTGCCTTTGTCGATCTAGTCCTCGTATTGTAGCTATGTTTCGTTCTCGTGCCGCTCTTGTTCTCGTAATATTCTGTTGCAGACGTTCGTCACGCTGTTCTTGAGATTCTTGTGTACGACTTTCTGCAGTCCTGATTCTTTGAGCTGCATTTCTTGTTTCGATTTGTTCTGGTAATTGCTGAGCTCTTTCAACACGTTTGCGTCGTGACCCTTTGCTGCTCGCGTTGTTGAGGTTAGATTTTTTCGGTGGCATTTGACTGAAAATAATAATAATCGTTTAAATATTAGAAAGAGGAACTGAAAAACATGTTATCATAGCACATTGAAATAATAAGTGCAAAATAATTTTAAATGGAGGTTAAATAATCTTAATATATATAAATCTCGTGTCACAATGTTCTTATGATATTCTCTTGAATACGTTCGTTACACTGTTCTTGAGATTCTTGTGCATGACCTTCTGCTGTCCTGATTCTTGGAGCTGATTTTTTACCATAGCAGCGCCATCTATTACTTACTCAACCCAGTCGAAAGGTGTCGACATCTGTTAGAATCATTTGGAGTTAACAGATAATTGTGACTGTCAAATAATAACAGACAAATAATTGACGATGATACCATCAGATTCTCTGGGGTATCTTTCGCAGGGTCTCTTTCGTGGTGAAAGCCACAGCAACGCGTGGCCGGGTCAGCTAGCTGATTGTTGTAATCTTTCTTCTTAATATATATAAATCTCGTGTCACAATGTTTGTCCTCAATGGACTCCTAAACCACTTAACCGATTATAATAAAATTCGCACACCATGTGCAGTTCGATCCAACTTGAAAGATAGGATAGTTTAAATCTCAAATTATAGTCGCAATTTTAATTTATTGCTAATTATTTGTCTGTTATTATTTGACAGTCACAATTATCTACAATTATTACAACAATTAATTAGCAATTATTCAGACAAATAATTAGCAATAAATTAAAATTGCGACTATAATTTGAGATTTAAACTATCCTATCTTTCAAGTTGGATCGAACTGCACATGGTGTGCGAATTTTATTATAATCGGTTAAGTGGTTTAGGAGTCCATTGAGGACAAACATTGTGACACGAGATTTATATATATTAAGATAAGTTACACAGTTTTTGTAGTACCGAATAGTTTGTAAGTACCGAAGGAGTCAGAGAGTGGATAGACTTTCATCAGCGAATAATACTGCTCCTAGTGTGTTAAACCGTTTATTCCGTAAATAAAAATATACTCCATAATTCTCTTCAACTAATAATTGCTGTATTTCATGTCTAAGAAATCACAAATTCTGAATAATTCTAAAATTTTGGTTGTTTAATCATGCATAAGATATTTAAATATTTAATTTAATGTTTTCTACTGGCGCATACATAGTGAGAGAAACTAAATTGTCAGATATCCAAAAGTAAATATATTTTATTTGGATATCAATTAAAATACATTTTGCTCTCCTGTTCCGTAAATTACTTAAAATGGAATCTTCTGAGAAATTCATTAGTAGGTTAGTTTGTTCAAAATTAGGGAACTTTAATTTTTCGAATTGGGATGAAGATGATGTTTTCAGACTTATCTTCAGAAGGCCTCAAGTCACTGCAGACCGGTTGGAACTTACTGTCATGAATACTTCAAGTGAATGAATATTTAGATATTTTCATCTTGTCGTGAATATTTAGATATTTTCTTCTTCAATTTTCATAGTGAGGGCAACTAAATTATTCCGACACCCAATATTTTATTGCCGTAAGTTAAATCATATTTTTCCTTTCCATAAGTTATTGTTCTATAAGACCTGTTGATATATTATTAGATTTGCTACTTTTGGCAAATTCATTTGGAGATGTTTGTTCATTTTTAGATCTCTTCGAAACTATGGAAGTTCGAACTTTTCTATTTGGGATTAAAGAGTTCATAGATGTATCTTCAGAAGGCCCGAAGTTACTGCAGACCGGTTGGAACGTTCAGTCATGAATAAAATATATAGATATTTTCTTCTTGTATTTTCACAGTGAGAACAATTAAATTATTTCGACACCCAATAGTAAATGGATTTTATAGCTGTCCTGTTTTGTAAGTTATTAAATTTGTTACATTTGACAAATTCATTTGTAGATTTTTGTTCATTTTTAGATTTGTTCGAAACTATGGAAATTCGAACTTCTCTATTTGGGAATAAAGAGTTGTGCGTCGTATCTTCAGAAGGCCCGAAGTCGCTGCGGACCGGTTGGAACGTATGGTCATAAATAAAATATTTAGATATTTCCTTCTTGCATTTTCATAGTGAGATTTTATAGCTGTAAGTTAAAGCACATTTCTCTGTCCTGTTCTGTAAGTTATTAAATGTGCTACATTTGACAAATTCATTTGTAGATATTTGTTCATTTTTAGATCTCTTCGATTGAATGGAAATTCGAACTTTTCTATTTGAGGTTAAAGAGTTGAGCGTCGTATCTCCAGAAGGCCCGAAGTCACCGCAGACCGGTTGGAAACCAGTGCCCCCGTGCAATCCATGGCGCTGCACAGCGGCGCTCGCAGAGAGAGCGAATGTTATCGTAGCATTCCTGGGCTGCGGAGGCGCCCGGCCGGCCGGCCGTCGCTCGCTCGCTGCAGAGAAATATTAAAAATGGCTGCGATATTGCATTCCGCGACGCGCCTTCAAAGGAAACAGGATGCGAGCGGTGCCTCTCGAAGCTCCTTCTGCTCGCTGCCTAGCTGCTTGCTTCCTTCCTCCTCCGCCCGCCTGGTCGTTCGCCCCGGCGCGCGGCCGCCGCCATTTTGACGAGGAATGCGCGCGTCGCGCCCTTCCTTTGTCCGCGGACGCGCGAGCGCAACCCTTCCCACGTTCTTTTGTTGCCTAACGTATGAGACTGAATTCGCTGGATTCACTAACTCTTTTTTTCGATGTCGCGAATTGTTCGATACCTCGATGTACTCAGTATCTCGAGAGACATTTTGCGTAGTGTAGCGTTCGACAATCACGTGACCGATAGCGGGTGAAGTGAACGTATGGAACTGAATTTTGCATTCACTAACTTATTTCCTGTTATTTCGAAATTTTTGACATAACAAATTTTTCGATATTTCGAATTTTTCAACATTTTGAATTTTTTGATATTTCGAATTATACAATACTGATTTGCTTAATTTAATTCTATTTCGATTCGCTAGTCAGTTTTCCATAATAGTTTTTAAACATTAGAGATTGTATGGTTACGTTTTGAAAGGAATGCGATTTATCCCTTTTCCCCTACAATCAAATAGGCATACCTCATTATTAGCCAATTTTTGGCATGGACACAAGATATATACTTGTATATATATGTCAGCAATTAACCGAATTATTGCAGGTCAATTCTAATGGACAAGATCATACGTATTTTAAGTTTTTTTTATTCGTAGGGGGATCTGCATTTTAATTTCCTGGAGCCCACATTTGTGTAGTCTCGGCACGTGAGGAGGGGGAATTCTGACCCCCTGGATCCGCCCCTGCTGTCGCCCTCGCTGTTTCCTCCCGGATCAGTATTTGAAGTACAAGAACATAGACAAAATATTGAATTTCATATGAATTCATGATTTTATAACTCGCAGGAAACTTGTTCGTTACTGCACTAAATATGCAATTAATTTAAATGTATAACTATTTCGCAAGTCATTACTCCATAAAATATTTTTAAAAAATTGACAATGTCTGGTTTTGAGGAGAATGCGGTTTTGTCATTTTTCACCATTACTAATTACGACATTATTTCTGACGTGAAAACGAGAAACAATGGGCCAATAATTATCGCATGTCCATTATAATGCACCATACCAGATCATACAAATTTGTCTTTTTTTTCGGTTCGTTAGGATATTTTTTCGGTTGGTGGGGTTCTTTGGTTCGGAAGAGGAGATTCTGAATTCCACATTTGTCTAGCTTCGTCTCGTGGGGAGGGGGGGAATTTTGACCCCCCTGCTGTCGCCCTCGATGCCGCCGCATTTCTTCCGCCTCCGCTGCCCGCGCCGGACGCGCTCGCGACAGCCGTCAGCCAAGAAAAACAGCAGCAGGCGCCCCGGCGCGCGATCGCGGCTAATGGAACCCCCCTCCCCTCCCCCTCTCCACCCGCGCCGCGCCGGTCGAGCTGTCCGCGAGGGAAAAATGGAGAAGTTGAAGTAATGAAAAAGCAAACAGACCGTGGCCCCCGCCCGGCGGGCAACTTTCGTGCAAGACACACACACACACACACACACACACCCTCGCTGCCCGCGCGAGCACTGGCAGGTACGAGAGGGGGCGGGGGCGGAGCTGCGAGACGGGAGAAGACAAAAGGGGACGTGGGGGAACGGGGTCGCGGCGGGGAGAGAGAATGCGGGGACGCGTAAAGGAGGGATCGCAATGTCGGTTTGGGAAGGTCGGAGATGTTTAAGATGCGGGAAGGTCGGGCACGAGGACAGTGGGGAGGGTAGGAGGAGAACAGTAGAAGTAGGATAGGGGGTGGGAGGGGCGTACCGAAGAGAGCATGGCTAGGAAAGGGTGTGTGTGTGTGGGGGAGGGGGGCGTTGAAGAAATTAGAGAGAGCAATGCTGGGAGAACGAGGCGAAGAGGTTGCCTGGGTGGGGGTGGAGCGAAGCGAGCGAGCGGTACGGGCAGGGTAGGCGAGGCAGGGTGCGGAGAACGTCTTGGGTTAGGACAGAAAGGCGTGGGGGGCGAGCGTGAATCAGGGAGAGCGGAATAAAACGGGTTTCGAGGGGGCAATGCGGTGAAGGGCTACGTGAGGTCGGAAGCGGGGCGGGTAGAGCAGGGAGAAGGGAGTGCGGGTTGCGGCGAGATAGGGGAGCAGGGAGAGGGGAGGTGGGAGCGGGGAGGTGGGAGCGGGGAGGTGGGAGCGGGGAGGTGGGAGCGGGGAGGTGGGAGCGGGGAGGTGGGAGCGGGGAGGCGGGAGCGGGGAGGCGGGAGCGGGGAGGTGGGAGCGGGGAGGTGGGAGCGGGGAGGTGGGAGCGGGGAGGTGGGAGCGGGGAGGTGGGAGCAGGGGTGTGGGGGTGGGGAGAGGGACGGAGAGAGGAGCGGGAATTGGGGATTGGGGAGAAGAGAGCGAGGAGCGGGGAGAGGTGATGAGAGCGAGGAGTTGGGAGAGGGGGGAGGGGGAGGGAAAGGAGTGAGGGGAGCGGCGAGAGGGAACGGGGAGAGAGTAGCGGAACGTGGGGAGTGGAGAGAAGGGAGCGAAGAGCGGGGAGAGGTGAGCGAGAGCGGGAGGGCTGATGAGATTAGCCCGCGCCGGTTTATCCCACGGAGGAAAGAATCCTCTCTGAGACGAGGAGTGGCGGCTACAAGTGGACGACGTCCTTCTTCACAGGAGTTTTATTACCAGGGGCTTCCTTCAGCTACACGGCTTAAATCTTTTCTAAACTCCCAACAAATTCTAGTATTATATATTTAAAAATGTAAGCATTAATATTGTGCACTAAAGGTACAGATTGTGTTGTTACGAACATTTATTCTTTTCTTCTGTTAGTAGAACAAAAAACTCCAGATTAAATGATGATACGTACACCTATCACTCCGGCACAATTAGAAGCCAATTGAACTTGTTCATTTCTTGAACTAGCGTGTGAACCACTTCATTGGCACCTCACTGAAAGCGTTGAATTAGGAGTTAAGTCATGTTTAAGCTGGTTATTATATTATTATAAATTAAATCATCATTCTCCTTGGATGTAATGAGGACTTGCGAAATTCGGAGCGTTCTATTATTTAATTAACCATGTAATGAATACAAATGATCGAAAACCCGCATTGTTAACAATCAAAATCGAGCCATCTGCTGTTTATGTTCACAATGATTCAGTTTCAACGTTATTAAGAAATGTTATAATTTTCATTCATTGCAAACGGTCAATTGAGCATTGTATTATATTACATAACTCATTACTCTGTAAATTACCCTAGCTTTAGTTTCTAAGAATGTTGAAGCTAATTTCATTTCACGATAACTCAACTTAATTTTCTTACATTATACTTCATGTCTTTGAATATTATGCATTTGATTACACTATTATATATGAGTATTATGATTTCAAAATGTGTTTCCAACGATGATTTTTCTTAAAAGTTTGTCACAAGAACTCTGGTATAGCGTTGTGACAGAGGTTATAAATTATAATGTATTCTATGTTTATTTCACAAGCAATTATTTAAAAGTAATAAATGCAGTCAGTTATAATTTTCGATCTACTTGTAAGATTCCAATGTCGTTGTGAGATATGAACGAGTGCGTATACTCCTATTAAAATGTAAGGAGAATTGACAGCGATCATCTGAGACGCAATTACTCAATTGGGAGTTTTATTACACCTTACTTTTTTTATACTGAAGCTTCTCGCTATTGAATAACCGCATCCCAAACAATTAAATGTCAATTCTGTCTGTCATTACTTGCCGAGACAGCTCGCGTACGAGCCATGGCCTACGAGCAGCGTCCCGGCCTCACGGCCAAGGGTTGAGGGGTACGTGTGGTGAGCATGAAGGCATCCCTTCGCCGTATTTTGGTCTTCTCAGCCTCAGAGTTTTCAAATCGTCACACAGCAACTTATTGCAATGACATTGCAAGGAAAATGCACACTACAATCTGGACAAACCGGGAATCTAACCCGGGGTCGCGTCATGGAAAGCGAGCATTCTGATCTATGAGCTAAATCGTGAGGGCCAAATGTCAATTAACCCTGCATAAATGAAAGTATACTTTGATTTTTTATGATATTACGTAACAACCATTACCGCGATTATATATTCGTATCAGATCAATTTTCTTTTTATAGAATTTCTTTTCTGAATACTCGATTTTGCATGATATTTAATACTCATCTCCCTCTTAAACCTCTCTCCCTCTCTCTGTCTCTAAACCTCTCTCCTAAAAATATACACCATTTCTCAAATTAAAAGTTATTTCTTTCTTCCTTTGTGGCACATAGTTCTGAAAAAATCTTGATGGATTGTGCTTGAATATATAGAGAGTTTTACGTGGAAATGTTCGTGCTATAAATACAATATTAATCAAACATGTTTATTTATGAAGACATAATCAACGAAAATAGTTCAAAATTCAAATGCATGTTTCAATAATGTTCAGTAATTTTATTGTGTTGAAAGAAACTTCCTTTTCTTCAATCGATGTGATCTAGTGTATCAGCATAGTTTCTCACAATTCTGAAATATATTGTGCATTCATTTTGCTACTTACCCGAATCAAACGTCTCAAAACGCAGAGCTACGTAAATATGAGCAAAAACACGAAAACATTAACGAATTTTCGTTAATAATAAAACGTCAGAATACAACATTCTCTGATACGGGCCACTGGTAATAAAACACAAATTTTTTACACGCCATGTCTTGCGATATAAAAACAATGGAAGAACGTAGAAGAATGGAAGAATTAAGAACAATGGAAGATTAATCCGTAAATTTTGAGTTTTCCTCAAGTTTTGGTGATAGGCAGAAGTTAGGCACGAAAAAAGTAATATCTTCATTTTTTCACCATCTTTTGCATAAGTGTTAATGTACAGAAATACTATTTATATACATAATTTTCTGCAATTACAAGGAAATTTGCAATATTCTAACACATACATTTTTGAATATTTTTCAACCAATAAAAATATCCTTATAATGTAATACAATGAATCCTTATAATAAAGTAAATATTGAAAAAATATTTAGTTAATTAAAATGTTAACTTGAAATGAGTAACTCCATTTTCAAATAAAGATTGTTGATAATAATTTTAGTGACACATTATTACTGACGGCACAATGTTTCAGTATATCCTGCATCTTTGGGCGCGTGCAGTTCATTACTTACTCACTTCAGCCGCTACAAATAGTAAACCCACATTAATCTTAAGCAAAAAGGATGACAGAATTTACGATAGTAATACGACTCGTCAGAATTCGAGAAAGCTCAATTTAAAGGCAACAAAAAGAAGTCGCATAAATCTACCGCAAAAATATGATTATGATCCCGAACAGATTACGCATTCTCTGATTCAGCACGCAACGCGCGATATTCACGATACGCAAATTCTCTTCACGCGGGCTGAAAAAAAAATTGAAGTGCGCTCGTCCGTTTCCCCTCCCCTCCGCATGGCGCGCTGACCAATGGCGCCGCCGGCGACCGCGCGACGCGCTTTTGTCTCCGAATGACGTCACGCGGGGGACTTATCGGCCCCCGCCGGCCGCGGAAGAAGGGGGGGACTTCGGTCCGCGACACAATGCCGCGGGGGACGCCTGGAGGAGGGGGCAGGGGGGCAAGGGGACAGGGGCTCTGAGACGAGGGGCTCTTTTGCATACGGCCGAGCACCGTCGCGTTCCCACCGCCTGCCCCCCCCCCTCCGCCTGACCGCGGACAGGGCTGCCAACGTCGGTTACGTGTTACTAACTGGACTCGGATTTCGGTGACATTTTGACAGACAATTCGCTAATAAACACGAATTTTCAAATGGATTTTCAAAATTAGGTAAAGAAGGTTTCTCATTACTCGTTCAGATGTAATGATTTGTGATCTAGGCGTGTTAGGTTTTGAGTTTAAGAATAAGATGAAAGTTTAATTAAATTACCCCATCAGCTCTCGAATATATTTTTTATGAACGAAAATGTACAATTGTTACTCAAGGCGTTCTTCGAACAATGTAGCTTCGTAGCTTGGTTACTATTCTATTCAAAATTTTTAATTACTGTCGCTTCTAAGAACTATTTAGACACGGTAGATAATAATCATATCACACGATAATACCTAAACCTTGATAATACCTACCCTAAACCTAAGCCTTACTGCGCACCGTCACCGAATAACACAATTTGCTTGACATTGCATGCAAGAGCTTACGCAACATTTATTTCTCGCCGTTGAGTTTTATTCATAGAACACTCATGCCACAGAGAATAGATCACGTTGATTGATTATCCGTTGGGTAATGCTTGCAGGTTCTGTGCCTGCGTTAAAAAATAGGAGCAGCATTTTTCAAGCGGCAAACTGTATTTTCCGTACCCAGGGAATTAGGTTACATAATTTCTGGCAATGGCAATTTAAATTGCAAATTGTACAGCTTTAGCGTCGCCGAAAATAAGAATTGTCACTGTAGTTAATTCGCGAGATCCATTCACCTATTCAATGAATGCTCAGTATTTGAGGAAATGTAACATGTTGATGCAATCGTTGAACAATATACTTACGACAAATGAGAATTATATAACAGAAATATGTATTAAATAATATTTTGCAAGAAAAATATATAAAAACGTGTAGATTTGCACGTGCAATATTAATCTATTTAATTTATTACTTACGAGTATACTAAGTCTATTGTTTCCATGTACTGACTATTGTTTGCACTGTATTAGTACTAGAAGTATAATATTAGTTCGTTTTTATTTATTTAACGTCAAAAACAGTTAAAACTGTGTGTGTAATCTTCAATAGACGAGACGTGCAACCTACATGTTTTCTTGAGCTCTTATACTAGAAAAGCTCTACCATTATATTATGTTGCATTATGAATCGTATGGGTCGTATGTCACATTATGAATCGTTTTGGGACGAATTTCAAGTGTAGGTAATATAGTATATAAAAATCAATATTCGTTTCCCAATAATAATGAAATGTCATCTGCAACGGCAAACGAAATATAGATTTTGACTTACGAAGATATTATGTCACTATATGTAGGAATGTCATGATACGTTCTTTCAATAACTTTTGTTTTTATTTCGAGGTAAAAGACGAAAAACGTATAAGAATCATGAAAAATTAAGAGATTTTTAAAGTTATTATTATTATCATGTATAAAAATATAACAATAACGATAATAAAAACCATAATATGTAGTATTCATCCTACAGAAGACGATCAAAGGAATGACAAATATGTTGTAGATAATGAAGGAGATAATAACAGAAGACGAGGCAGCGAGATTCATCGTTCATTAACATTATTGTATCCGTTATCATATTTAAATAAACGTTTTGTGTTCTGAATTAGTTATGGGTTTCATTTATGTCACGTGTATAAAAAGTGGTTCATTTCTTATAAACGCCAATACATCAAAACAATGTGTTGGTACTAATACAGCAATACATTGAATGGAATTTAGCTAGTATTCTTAACTTGCAATGATTATTATCACTTGATCACAAAGCACATATTTCGGTTTATTACAAAATATCGAAACACAATTTCGATGTCAATTTGCCACTACAAAATGAAAAATGCGTGTATTTTGTAAAAAAAAACAAAAAACAAAAAAAACAAAAAAATAACGACAAACAATACGTGCAATTTGACCAACGTTATAACTTATTGTTATGTAAATTTGGAAATCATTGCTCGAGTACAGTAGCATAGAAATGGGCTGAGTGGGCTTCAGCATCCGCGCAGAAGCAGATGACTCGTATGCAAACGTAAAATTTATGTTAACTAATTTAGGAAACAAAATCAAAGGTTTTAAATTATTTTTATTCTTTAGGTCATGCAAATTCAGTTAAATGAAATCATTTAAAACCCAAATATTGCAATAGTTAAAAATCATATGGTATTTGAATTAAATAAAATAATTTCAATTTCTCTCGGATTTTTGGTTTCTAAAATTAAAATTAACTAAGAAAACATCAAGTCGGCTGTACTCTCGCCATTGTGAAACTCCTGGTTGCGCCAAACCTTTAGTGGCATTGTCGAGCCCACGTTGGCGACACCGTGTCTCCAGACTCACCCCTGTCCACGAGACCAACCTCGCCACCCCACTGGCCGTCTCCGCCGGCAGCGCCTCCGCGGATTTGTTGGGTTTTAATTTTCTCGCTTCCCCCCACCCCGCTCCCGAGCGACCACCTACTTCGGGGCGTGAGTTATGAGCGCTCTCTCATTCCGACCCCCCCCTCCCCCCCCCAGGGGGAAGGCTCGCGCAGGGCCGGCCATGGCCGTGGCGGCGCGGCGGTGGCGTCGGACGCTCTGTGTGAGTTACAGCTGAGATAAGGCCGCCTCCTCGGAGCATCCTGTTCATCGAAAAGAGGGGGGGGGGGGCGACGAGATGTCTTGCCTCGGAGATAGAGGAGGAAGAGTCGGCTTTTGAGCCCGGTCGTAAAAGGGCGACCGAGTTCCCGCGATTCGTCGCGGATCACCGCCCTGTTGATGCATTGAGTCGGCGCCGCGGTGTGCTTTATGCGCGAACGATGGGTCGGTGAGTCATTCCGCTGACCGACCGGCCGCCATTTCGTGACTGCCCGGAGAGACGTTATAGTTGTCTGTAAATTAACAAAACATTTCAACTGTTTATACAATTATTTTAAATATAATTGATAAATGCCTAATAAATCTAAAAGGGTTGAATTATCTACACATGTATAATAATGTAAATTTCGTAATAACGTAGTACATAATTTCAATTTTATTGCTAATCTATCTTAAAACATCATTTAAAGCAGTAAGTTCAAAATCGATTTTAATTTCATGCAGATGAAATAGGCCATTTGAAGGGGCAAACGCAAGGAGCAAATAATTTTGTTTATTCCAAATTTTTAATAAAATGAATGATAATAACGACTTTTAGTATGAACAATTTTTGTTTGAAACGCTGCTTAACAGTTTTAACATTTTAACAAAATCTTTTTACAATCTTGGATCCAAGATTTGATTTTTTTAAATACCCCTAAAAACGGTCGAAACATTAAACAAAATACATTTTTGAAAAATAGTATAAATGTGTCTATTTTGAAAAAAAAAAGGTCGGAATATTTTTTACAGTAACAATAAAAACATATTCCTTGAAATTGATAACATTATTCGCTACTTATGTACATGACTTGCGTATTTAACTGAGAAGTCAATTGCCGCCTTCCACCTGAAACAGAGGAGAAAGATCAGGAAGATCCTGCTTTTGAAGCCAGTCTTAAAAAGGTGTTCCGGATCACCAGCCAGTTGATACAAGGAATCGATTGCATGGAATCGATACAAGGAATCGATTGCAATCGATGCCCATATTTATGGGCGAACATACTGTGGGTGAGTTGACAGCCTAACCGTCATTTCATAACTGCCATGAGAAAAATTATAGAGTCCGGTATCTTCATAAAAAAATTCTATTGTTCATAAAATTATTTTAAATATAAATGAAACCTATTTAATACATCTTAATGCGTTATATTCTCTTCACAATTGATTCTAAAGAAGTAAATTACGTAATAATGTACTACATATGTTCATAATAATGTAGGTCATAAGTTAACACAACTATTTACAAATTTGAAAAGAAATCGTATTCATCGACAAATAAAAAATTTAATGTAGAAAAGTGGGTCCAGCAGCAAGCATTATTTTGAAAATTGTTCGGTAGTATTTCATTTCTTGAAATAATTAAGAAAATAATGAATATATATCTTGTGTGCTTTTAATGACAGTTACTCTTCATAATAAAATGGAATTATATTGCAGTGCTTTGAATTACGATAGGGAGAAAGTGTCAGCTTTTGAGGCGGGTCGTTATCTTCAACGAGGGTCTCGAGATTAAACGCGGATAGCTACGAACCGGACGCCATTACATTTTAGGAGGATGAGAAATAGCATATTTCGAAATATTAAACAAATGTTTAGATGACAAAGAATATGTCGTATAGGAGATACTCGAATGAATAATAAATGAATCGAGAAATAGAGGTGCTTTTCTATGAATAAGTGGATACAATAATTAAAAATACGGCAATTGAATATTGACAAGAGTCCAATAATATTATTTTACATCTATAGAAAATGTTGACAAATAAAATAAAATAGAGAAAATAAAATATTAGATTAATTGAACTTTTGTATGAAATTACATAATTATTAATAGTTTCTGACACATATTTACAATAACAAACATATTAGAGTCAAAATCCGTCGGTTTGGAGGTAAAAAAGTAATCTTTTGAAGCAGGTTATTTATTCACTGACTAATCACTTCATCCTTTTATAAAGCCTCGGTAAGTCTCAAGCTGACCGCCATTTTAATTTGTATTTTGCAGAGAAGCACACATGTAGCCTATAAAAAAAATTAACTGAAGGGAAAAATATATTTAATAAATTTATGATTAATAAAACAGAAAGTTCTGATTGCAATTTAAGGGGCTTAAAAAAACGTATTATTAGTATTGACATGAATAACGGAAGACGAATAATATTCTCTAATGTCTTAAAAATAATTACTTCATCATAAGGCTTCTGCCTATGATATTATTTTAAAAATATTTGAACCATAAAATTATGTCTATTATTAATGAATGCTTACCTCATTGGAATTTTAATTGTAATAACACTTATTAGCGAAACGAACAAAGTAAACAGAATTGAAAAGTAAACAGTTGCAATATTTTAGATAAATAATGTCTCCATACCCTTTCTCTAACCGCGGTAACTAATTTGTAGTTAATTTTTGAAGATTTGAAATAGCAAATTTATTACATTTCAATCAGCGTTGAGTTAAATTAATTAGTGTAAATAATTCTCAAAACCATATTCGTTTTAAAACTGACCTTTGAGTGTTAGTCCATGTGAATATTTGTTATCTAATAAAATATAAAACTAGTGAAGAAATGTCGTTAATTAGCTTCGATCACGGTGATGAATTGTTCACTCGGCGCATTCAGAAGCCTCATAAATCTTAAGTAATTAATTCTCGTTCTTTATCCGCGTTAGACTGACTCAGGAAATGGGTGCTGACCAGCAGTCACCATTTCGAGGATTTCGAAGAGGGGAGAATAAAATGGATGGAGAATGCAAATGGGCAGTCTTTTGTTTCGTCGCGCGATGAAATCAATGACGCACGGCCATTGTGTTGCCAGTCTACTCACAGACACATTAGAGAACAATTAATGAAGTTGTGTAACTAATTTGCCAGTTGTAAACAGATCACTGTTATACCAAGTACGAAATCACGTGTTAATTTCATTTACAAGGGTATTCTAACTTTTTGTTGAATTTCAGTGTTACAAAAACGTTTTGTATGAATAATTCACGAAACTTCCTATTGATGATCTTTTGTTTATCGTATCTAAAAAAGGAAGAAGGAAAATAATAACTCCCACTATAAGGAATTTGTCTGTACGACATTGCGATATCTCCGATTTAACGTTAAAGTAGCATTCAATCAGCATATATTCATTCATTTTTTCCGGAACTTGTTTATGGATGATTTCATGGACTTCGTTCATAGCCCTCATAAAATTATTATTACTTTATATCATTGAAAACTTTTTCTTCTACGTATTTTTATTTGCAGATCTCTACACATATTTTTCATACATCTACATGGTTTTCTTCTCAGATTCTTGCAGATTCTAATCACACTCCACGTAATGAAAACGATAATAAAAACAATTGCCCGGTATAATTTACACAATGAGCAATGCAATTGTCTCTCTTCGATTTCCGACTTTTCTTTTTTCTCGTAAGTTGCGAGTTCTAACCGGGCATTGCACTGAATGGGAATGGAAACAAATACAATTGCCCGGAATACTTTTCACGTAATAGTCCCCATATGATTTACGACTTTTCTATTTCCTCTCGTAAGTTGCAGATTGTAACAGGCCGTTGCACTGAATGGAAGCGAAAATAGAAAAAAATTGTCTAGTATAATTTACCACTGTGAGCGATTTAATAGTCTCTTTACGGTTTCCAACTTTTCTGTTTTTTTTTTTCTAATAAGTTGCGGTTTCTAACAGTCAGTTGCTCTGAAGCGAAGTCGAAACAATCGACCGGTATTATTTACACTGTGAGCAAAGCAATAGTCTCCCTACGATTTCCGACTTTTCTGTTCATTACCGACGCCACGAATTTCCATGCTGTAGTCGCCTGAATAACTGGGCTCCATTTCCAAGGCGGCGGCGGCGGCGGCGGCGAGGGCTTCGTTTGCAGAGCGCGGCCCCCGTCTGGAGATGTGGCCGCAAGGGGAGCCGGATCCGGCGAGGGGCGGCCGATCGCAGCTTCCCCTATTCAAGGCCCGCGCGGCGGGTTGCCTATCCGGCGACGGCCGACAGGGGCAATCGCCTCCCCTTGAGATCTCTCTCCACCGCAATCTCCTCTTTCGTTTTAAAGTTGTATCCACTTCCAATGCGACGTCGCTTCTTCTATCTCGCCACGCATTTCCCAATGGCGGTCTTTGTCTTTTGTGTGGTTCAGTGTCACCTCTGCCTATTTTTTCTTTCAACCTCGACTGTTTCCGTGGGTTGTACTTTGTTGCATGTCCTTCCTCCGGTCTCTTTTCTGTCTTATACCTTTCTAACGCAAATTTCAATACAATCTCCTCCTTGGTTTCATATTTTCTCTCTAAAATTTCTCCTCTACTGATCTTGCTCACTTAGAACACAATAAACTTCATTTTCAACATTGACTTTCTCCACCTTGTAAATTTCTCATTTATCAGATAATTAAACTGAAAATCATCACATCTTCCATTTTATCTATTAATTTACTCCGTTTAATATCCATCTTGCTGCCTTTGACTGATCATTTAGAAACCTATGGCACGCAATGGGCCAAAATAAATTGCAAACTATTATGAAAATACCCTAAATAATTCTTAGGTTATAAAACTCATATTGCACTTGCTGAATACTAGGGCGAAAAGAAAAAAAATGGCGCAAAAACTGTAAATCAATGAATGAAAATATTGTAAAAATGTGGTAAATATTACTCTATGAATGAACGGAAACGTTCGTGAAGTTGGGCATTCAAAGCCCTTAAAACTCGCCTGATCTTGAAATAAACGTTGAAAGTAAAGAAGAAAAGTAGAAAAAGAAAAAAAAAGATGGTTTTAAGTTGGGATATTATTGATTCACCTTGTTTAAAAGTTTTTACATTTCTTCCTAATCCAATGATTTGTTGAAAATGCTATTCCAATGCTCTCATGAAAATTACCGAGAAGATGTAACATGCAAAATTTATCTCATATATTTCCAGACACTTCGTGATATAAATTCAGAGAGAAAATGTTTGTTTACTTTCTATGCTTTTTTATTCATGTACAATTAATA